>BLSH010277080.1:150306-168099 GCA_018402905.1 Glandirana rugosa | reverse complement strand
CGCGCCCGCGTGCGCGCACGCGCACGTGCCGGAAAAGGCGCCAAATGGGCCTATTTAAACTGGGAGATTTCTGAGAGCAAGTGCTGCTCGCTCTACAGCGTTCCCGACCTGTACGCCTCAGCTCCGGATACCTGTTCCCGTGTTTGTTCTGCCTCCTGTTGACCCGGCTTGTCCTGACCTGCTGTCTTCTACCTGCACCGACCCCGGCTACCCACGACCATCCGATTGTCTGCTCCTTTGTACCTCTGCTGCCCGCCCGTTAACGAACCTTGCTTGGACTCTGACTACCCGTTTGCCTGATCCTCTTGTACCTTCCTGCCTGCCTGTTACCAACCCAGCCTGTACGACCATCCGTCTACTTGCACGCCTTCTGGAGCCTCACTACACCATCGGTGACCCTCCAGCCCTCGTGCCATCCCGCACTCTCGGGCCTCTGTCCCCACTACCAGGGGTCCTTGAATCGGGTGCGCAAGAGCGGTTGTTCCCTGCACAAGACAGACTCCACCGTCAGGTATGTGACACCTGCAGCTATTCAACATGCGTGATCAACTACCAGAACCCAGAACCCGAACCCGAATGTTTTTTGAAACGTACATGTTTGGGTCCGGGTCCCGGACACCCCAAAGTTTGGTACGGACCCGAACGCTCAACACTGATCAGGACTATACAGATAAGTAAAAGAAATACATTTATTATGAAAAATGACACACTTGCAAAACACCAACACCAATAACAAAAACAAGCAAGAGAAAGATAATGAAAACACAGCAATCCCAAAAACAAACACCTAACTATCTAACTAAATACACATGCAAAACACCCATAGGCAAAATAGGCAGACATCATATGAGGAAAACAGGAAGGCAGATACTGAGAGCTGAATTGTGAATGAGGGAGCAGGGAGCAAGTTCCAGGGGGACAGAACTCCAGGTGGGAACACGGATCAGGCAGGTCAGACTAGGGCAGGATACGGCTTACAGGGAAAGCACTGAAGCACTGGGTCTGGGTGCAAGGCGGGCTTATATAGTCCCAGCAGCCCCATCAGGTGTAACTTAATGACCTATGTACTCCATCTGCTGGGAGACACCCACTGGTGGCCACCAGAACTACACCCTTTGGTACTCCATACAACAGTGCCACCAGCAGGTGACCCGAGCAAGTACACAGGTCCTGACAGTGCCGCAGCAAAATTACATTTCTAAAGGAAAAATATAATTTAAACTTTATCATGGCTGTAATGTATTGCCAGCTCCCGGCAATATAGATAAAAACATCAAGGAAAAAAACAGCGTCGGGCCCCCCGCCCAGTCCATACCAGGCCCTTCGGATCTGGTATGAATTTTAAGGGGTACTCCATGCCAAAATGTTTAAAAAATTGACGTGGGGTCCCCCCAAAATCCATACCAGACCCTTATCCGAGCATGCAGCCTGGCTCGCTACCCCCCTCCTGAACCATACCAGACACATGCCCTCAACATGTTGATGGGGACAAGGGCCTCTTCCCAACAACCCTGGGCTGTGGTTGTCGGGGTCTGCAGGAGGGGGGCTTATCGGAATCTGGAAGCCCCCTTTAACAAGCTGGCCCCCAGATCCCGGCCCCGCCATGTGAATGGGTATCGGATACAATGTATAGAGATTCATTCACCAAAAAAGTAAAAATGACAGGAGACCATTTTGGACAATTCCTTTATTTTTTAAAAAAAAGTGTCTCACAATCTACATCCCTACATCCATCGTAAATCACGGTGCAGACGGACCAAAAAAAAAAAATGAAAAAATGCATCTGCCTCTTTCAGAGGCGGCTCGCCAAATGGGCTGTCTTTGGTTTGACAGCTCTTATATAGGCAAGGGCGGGGCTACCTGGTGACGTAAACGGCTGACCCCGCCCCCTCTGACGACACATGATGTCAGAAGAGGGCAGGGTGACCCGGTCAAATCAAAGACTGCCCATTCGGGGAGTCGCCTCTGAAAGAGACGGATGCTTTTTTCTATTTATTTTTGGTCTGTCGGTGCCACGATTGACGATGGATGTACATCAATTCCTTAATAAAGGAATTGTCCAAAACTGTCTCCTTTGGTTTTTTACATTTTTGACACATTTTGGTGAATGGGGAGGGGTATAATGTACCCCTCCCCATTCACATTGGGGGGAATCTGGGGGCCCCCTTGTTAAATGGAGGTTCCAGATTCCGATAAGCCCCCACCTGCAGTATCTCATCAGTTTAATGTTATGGTGGAGGTTTTGTGCTAGAATTATTGCTCTCACTCAGGTGTGAGCAGAAATACAGTATCTCACAAAGGTGAATACACCCCTCACATTTTTGTAAATATTTTATTATATATTTTCATGTGAAGAAATGACACTTAGCTACAATGTAAAGTAGTGAGTGTACAGCTTGTATAACAGTGTTAATTTGCTTTCCCCTCAAAATAAGTCAACACACAGCCATTATTATCTAAACCACTGGCAACAAAAGTGAGTACACCCCTAAGTGAACATGTCCACATTGGGCCCAAAGTGTCAATATTTTTTGTGGCCACCATTATTTTCCAGCACTGCCTTAACCCTCTTGGGCATGAAGTCCACCAGAGCTTCACAGGTTGCCACTGGAGTCCTCTTCCACTCCTCCATGTTGACATCACAGAGCCTGTGGATGTTAGAGACCTTGCACTCCTCCATCTTCCACTTAAGAATGATCAATAAGGTTTAGGTCTGGAGACATGCTTAGCCAGTCCATCACCTTTACCCTCAGCTTCTTTAGCAAGGAAGTGGTCATCTTGGAGGTTTGTTTGGGGTCGTTTTCATGTTGGAATACTGCCCCGCGGCCCAGTCTCCGAAGGGAGGGGATCATGCTCTGCTTCAGTATGTCACAGTTCATGTTGGCATTCATGGTTCCTTCAATAATCTGTAGATCCCCAGTGCCAGCAGCACTCATGCAGCCTCAGACCATGACACTCCAACCACAATGCTTGACTGTAGGCAAGACACACTTGTCTTTGTACTCCTCACTTGGTTGCCGCCACACACGCTTAACACCATGGGAACCAAATACATTTATCTTGGTCTCATCAGACCAGAGGACATGGTCCCAGTAATCCATATCCTTAGTCTGCTTGTCTTCAGCAAACTGTTTGCAGGCTTTCTTGTGCATCATCTTTAGAAGAGGCTTCCTTCTGGGACGATAGCCATGCAGACCAGTTTGATGCAGTGTGCCATATGGTCTGAGCACTGACAGGCTGACCCCCCACCCCTTCAACCTCTACAGCAATGCTGGCAGCACTCATACGTTTATTTCCCAAAGACAACCTCTGGATATGACACTGAGCTTGTGCACTCAACCTCTTTGGTCAACCATGGCGATGCCTGTTCTGAGTGGAAACTGTCCTGTTAAACCGCTGTATGGTCTTGGCCACCGTGCTGCAGCTCAGTTTCAGGGACTTGGCAATCTTTTTATAGCCTAGACCATCTTTATGTAGAGCAAAAATTATTTTTTAACACTAACGAGTCACAAGACACCGGGGAGGGAAAATGGGCCCAATTTAGACATTTTCACTTAGGGGTGTACTCACTTTTCTTGCCAGCGGTTTAAACATTAATGGCTGTGTGTCAAGTTATTTTGAGGGGAAAGCAAATTTGCACTGTTATACAAGCTGTACACTCACTACAAAGTGTAATTTCTTCAGTGTTGTCACATGAAAAAATATAATAAAATATTTACAAAAATGTGAGGGGTGTACTCATTTTTGTGAGATACTGTATGTGTATGTGTATATATATATATATATATATATATATATATATATATATACACACATACAGTATCTCACAAAAGTGAGTACACCCCTCACATTTTTGTAAATATTTTATTATATCTTTTCATGTTTGCCACTGGAGTCCTCTTCCACTCCTCCATGATGACATCACAGAGCTGGTAGATGTTAGAGACCTTGCGCTCCTCCACCTTCCATTTGAGGATGCCCCACAGATGCTCAATAGGGTTTAGGTCTGGAGACATACTTGGCCAGTCCATCACCTTTAACCTCAGCTTCTTTAGCTCTTTAGCAAGGCAATGGTCATCTTGAAGGTGTGTTTGGGGTTGTTATGTTGGAATACTGCCCTGTGACCCAGTCTCCCAGGCTTTCTTGTGCATCATCTTTAGAAGAGGCTTCCTTCTGGGACGACAGCCATGCAGATTTGATGCAGTATGTGGCATATGGTCTGAGCACTGACAGGCTGACCCCCCACCTTTTCAACCTCTCCATCAATGCTGGCAGCACTCATACATCTATTTCCCAAAGACAACCTCTGGATATGATGTTGAGCACTTGCGCTCAACTTCTTTGGTCGACCATGGCGAGGCCTGTCCTGAGTGGAACCTGTCTTGTCAAAGCTCTGTATGGTCTTGGCCATCTTGCTGCGGCTCAGTTTCAGGGTCTTGGCAAACTTCTTATAGCCTAGGCCATGTTTAGGTAGAGCAACAATTCTTATTTTCAGATTCTCAGAGGGTTCTTTGCCATGAGGTGCCATGTTGAACTTTCAGTGACCAATATGAGAGAGTGAGAGCACTAACACCAAATTTAACATACCTGCTCCCCATTCACAGCTGAGACCTTGTAACACTAACAAGTCACATGACACTGGGGAGGGGAAATGGCTAATTGGGCCCAATTTGGACATTTTCACTTAGGGGTATACTCACTTTTGTTGCCAGCGGTTTAGACATTAATGGCTGTGTGTTGAGTTATTTTCAGGGGACAGCAATTTTAAAATATTATACAAGCTATACACTCACTACTTTACATTGTAGCAAAGTGTCGTTTCTTCAGTGTTCTCACATGAAAAGATATAATAAAATATTTACAAAAATGTGAGGGGTGTACTCACTTTTGTGAGATACTGCATATATATATATATATATATATATATATATATATATATATATATATATATTAATACACTGGCTGCACGACACTAACTAACCTGCCTAATCTAGCTCAACTTCTCTCTATCGCCATTATTACATACACTATATATGGCCACCGTGTACGCAGCCTTATATACAGTAGTGTGGGGCGTCGATTTAGCTCCCTGAGCCATGATTGGCCAAAGGCATCCTGCCTTTGGCCAATTATGGCTCTCACAGCAGAGCGCACTGTAATTGGCCAAAGCATGCAAGTCATGCATGGCCAATCATAAGACGTCAATGCACTGCAATCTCACAGTGCATTATGGGGCATTCTGCAGCGCTCACATTTATCGCGAACGCCCCATAATGTGCCCGATGTTCGAGTTGAACTTATGTTCGATTCAAACATCAGGCCCATCCCTATTTGCTATATTTTTTCCCACAAAAGTGGAATTACCCTATAAGGCTAGTATAGCTATCAGTGCTTGGATGCTCCAAGGTATAGTCCTATATTCTCATAACTGGGTGGTTCCTCAGCAAAAGGGGTGGGTAAGCAGTTCGGCCTGACTCAGACGAACACCCTGCAATGCAATGAGCACTGCACAGTGCATTCTGCGCCCTGGTTGGGCAAAGCTTTGCCCAATCAGGGTGCAGTGTAAGCTGGTTGTTAAAGAGCAGGGCTAAGAAGCTGGCCGCGGCGCCCTTAACAACCGATAAGTCAGCAGCTGTCAATGGGCCTCCCCGCTGACAGCTGAATAATAATAAAAAAATGTTCTGAGACAAGTTGTTGACAAATCCTTTATTAAAAAATAAAAAAAATGTAAATCCATTGTCAATCATGCCACCCGCCGACCCGCTGAGCAGAAAAACAAAAGTGCTCCGCCTCCTGGGACGGTCTCCTGCCGAATGCCTCCTCTGCGCTTTGACAGTTCATTTATAGGTAAGGGGCGGGGCCACCTGGCAGCCTCACCTGGTGCCCCACCTCTTGTGACATCAGGGGCCCAGCATGCACCAGTCCGTGACATCAGAAGATCAGAAGGGGATGGGGACACTGGGTGACGTAGCCAGGTGGCCCTGCCCCTTATTTATATAAGAAATGTCAAAGGCCAGAGGAGGCATTTGACGGGAGGCCGTCCCAGAAGATGGACCATTTTTGTTTTTTGGGGTTTTTTTCGGGTCAGCAGGGGGCATGATTGATGATGAATTTACATTGAGGGACATTATTTTTTAATATTTTAATAAAAGATTTGTCAATATTTTTTCTATTGTTTTTATTACTTACTGCACACGTTTTTGGTGAATGGGTAGAGGAACTATGTACCCGATACTCATTCACATAGGGGAGGGTGGGATCTGGGGACCTTCCAGATTCTGATAAGCCCCCTGCCCGCAGACCCCCACAACCACCAGCCACTGTTATGGGGATGAGGCCCTTGTACCCATCAACATGGGGACAAGGTGCTTTGGGGTGGGGAGGCCCCCTGCCCCAAAGCACCCACCCTCCCATGTTTAGGGCATGTGGCCTGGCATGGTTCAGGAGGGGGGGCGAGCAAGCACCGCCCCCCCTTTCTAACCTGCCAGGCTGCATGCCTGGATAAGGGCCAGGTATAGATTTTGGTGGAGACCCTATGCCATTTTTTTTTTTTTACATTTTTGCCGCTTTTTTGATTTTTTTTTTTCTTTTTTTATTAGCGGGGTACATGCAATTGTAACCACAAGTCATTTTAAATGGAATTTAACTTTTTTTTTTCTTTAGCAATGTCATTCTTGCTGCAGCATGTTTTATGCATGCTACAGATGCGCCACTTTACTGGCACATTAAGAGGACCCTCAAACACTACATTTAAATCGGTTGTCTACCCATCGATTTGATAGTGTCAAAAAAGAGTTAATATTCCCGGCATGCCGGAAATGCTAGCTGTCTCCTTGATTGTGCTCTCAACCAAATTAGCAAACCATCCAATGGGTGGTGTCATAATGGATCACATGTACAGCATCATGACAGTTGCAGATTAAACAGAGGCTAAGATGTCAGCTTCCTTAGCTGAAAACTATAGGAGAGTATACAACCACTTTAAAGGAATATTTCATTTTTATTGTGGCACTTGCATCATTAAAATCACTGCTCCTGAAAAAAATTATAATTTTTAAAAATGTTTTTTGCATTGATACATGTCCCCCAGGGCAGTATCCAGACCCCCCATACCCCTTTTATGGCCAATTACTTGCATATAAGCCTTCAAAATGGGCACTTTGGATTTTTCTTGTTCGGCTCTCGTAGACTTCAATGGGGTTCTACGTTCAGGTTAGAACATTCGGGAATTCTGCTGCGAACCGAACAGGGGGGTGTTCAGCCCATGTCTACTCAGCAACCCAGAGAGAATAGCCTACCATTAGATGGCTTCAAGAAGGTAGAGTTCAAGGTAGATGCTGTGTGCAGTAGCTACCAGGACCCGTGACTGGCAGGTTGCCAAGCTAGGAATAGTCTGAGCTGGCAACAGATAGTAATATAGGCTGTTATCCAGGCAGGGTTCAGGGCAGATAGCAATAACAGTGATGCATATTCAGGCGAAGGGTCAGAGCAGGAGGCAATCAGAAGAGTACTTTTAGAAGAATTATTTTAGAAGAGTACTTTGATATCCAGACGAGGGGTCAGTAAAATGGGAATCCAGAGATGACAAGCCAAGGCTGACAAGAGCAAACAAGCAAAGTGAGGTTACAGGATGTAGGCAGCTCAAATGGAGCAGCAAAGCCTATCAGGACAAAGGAGGCAAAGGGGTATCAGCCAACCGCTGCCTGAGGGTGAGGGTCACTGCTGGCCAATTGCGATGGACTATGGAGAGGCAGGTTGTAAAAAGACTGGGATGGGTGGTACAGAAGTAAATCTCAACTCACTATCATTACAAGATGTAAATAAAGGATAAAGAAATTACTGGTAACTTACTGGTATCTTACATCTTTTGTTTTTTTGGGTTTACATATGTCTCTTGAAATCACCTGTGTAGCAATGTCCAATAGGTTTAAACTTTATGCATCATTTTTAGTCTTACTACCTGAGAGATAAAATATATTGGATTGATCAAAGAGCAATGAAAAACCAGGTCCTAGCTTCAGAGATACAAGGTCATGCACAACCAGTTAAACCAAAACCAGAGCTGTATGGCTAATGAAGGTATAGATGTAATTGTACCCCTACACCAATGCCACTACACAAAGGGTCTCCATGATACACTTCTGTTTAATGTGCTAATCACCAATATGTTGTGGAAGGGCTGCACCCTGTGGTTAATGTGGTCTGGAATGCATAGCAACAGAAGCAGCTGTACACATTACATTACAGTTGGCACTGCAAGTCTCTCATTAATGTTTTATACACATGTAAAAATAATTCCACTGAATCCTAGGAAAATAAACCTGTTGCTTGTATAAAATAAGGCTATAGCAGCCATAACTCACCTTATGTACTCTGCTCTACAGAAATGACACATAAGAAAAAACAAGAGGTCAACCATGAGCAGATGGTGTTCATTAGGCTGTCGAGTAACTAATCCATAGCCAGCAACTATTCACCAGTATTGTAGTCATTCTGGGCCTTGGACATATACTGTAATTACTTACCTTAGTCTATCTATTAATAGCCCAGCCTCAGATAAACCCACAAACACTAACAGAGGTAAGTTTGCAAAATGGCCAGCTACACATACAGTGGTATTCAAGAGGAATATATGGTGATTATCCTCCAACTATTAACACGGCTATAAAGGAACCTTGGCAGTACATTAAGCCAGGACTTTGAATCTGGGACCAACTTACTAGTTACAAGTCCATAAGCTTGTCATAAGAATAAGGTGGCCAGATTTTTACAATGAAATTTAAGCATCTTAGATTGTAAGCTCTATCGAGCAGGGCCCTCTGATTCCTACTGTATTGAATTGTATTGTAATTGTACTGTCTGCCCTAATATTGTAAAGCGCTGTGCAAACTGTCGGCGCTATATAAATCCTGTATAATAATAATATAATAATACCGCACTGACTGTGGTCACTTTTAACCATACCCCATTTTGCAGGCACACCCACAAAGCCACGCTTTTATTTAAATCACTACTTACACCATAGCTCTCAACTGTCCTTGATTTGGAAGGACTGACCCTCTTTCCTCTTCATTTGTCCCTCTTTTTGGCCTGATGCATAGATCTCTATAAAGAAATGTACTATGTATTTATTTATACTGTAGTAAACTGTACACCCAACCAATAAATTATTTGATTTATTAGTTTGAAAAAACAGTATAAAGAAAAAGTAATGTTGAAAAAAGCTCTTCGATTAAACCACTTTTTCACTTTTTTGCTTACCAATTTTTCATAGTCCACATAACTGGTATATTGCAGGAATTTGTCCTTGCCTACATACTTTACAGTAAAGGGTGCTCCTCTTTTTCATCCCAGAAAGGTGGGAGGTATGCTTTAAGTAGTTGTGAACTGAAATTCAGTAATCAAATACACCTATTTGAATAAACAAATATATGCATTTCATAAATACATCTTTATATTTTATAAAAAACTTGCCAATAATTTGTCTACCTTTTTGTAAAGTGCAAGTAACATGATTATTTTTTATTCCAGAGTGATTCATGGACCTGCAAGTGGGTGTGCACGGAACTGGGCATTCATGTCATTGCAGGAAGTGACATTTGTTGCCCAGAGACACTTTCCATTGTAATGAAATGTAATCTTACCCAGCAGCATGATGTCACTTCCCCCTTTCCTCAGCCACTTCACAAAGAGGAGGAGAATTGGCTGGAGAAGCCGCTGTCAATCGAGGAAGGAGGGAGGGGTGAGGGGAGTGGATTTACACTGTCCACAAAAGATACAGGCACACTGGATGACAGGGTATGTAAACTGACCAAGCTAGCATGAATTAGCTGCCATGCTTAGCATGGTCAGTTTGCTACCAGGAAGATAGAAACTGGCAGGATCAACCAGGTAATAGAGAAGCAGCTGAGCCACTAATGCAATAGTGATATTGAAGCACCCATAGGGACACCCTAACAGTGGCAAATGAAGGAATATCCCAGCATCAGTGTGAGGATAAAAATGTCCCTGCATATTTGGTGTCACTGGAGCAAAAAGGAAATGTCCCTGCATTGGTATAAGTGAGAGGAAAAAAACAAGCAAAACAAAGGTGGGGAGCAGATGATAGTGGAGTCAAGCAGTACAGGGGGAGGCAGTTGATGATGGAGACAAGCAGTACAGAGGGGGTAGTTGATGGTGGTCATGTCCATATTTAGTCAATGACATCACCTGGGATACCCTGTTCCTTTGTTACATTCAGCTAGGGAGCTGTCATTATTGGCAAGCAGTCATCAGGAGCAAGTAGTGATGGTGGTTATTGTGTATCTATGTTAGCGGGCATCAGTCACTGTGATTAACATGGATTTTTATCACTGAATGATGTGATTGATGATACCCCTTACTCATTCATGTGGGGGGGTTGATATCTGGGGGGCCTTATTTTAAAGAGGGCTTTAGATTACAACAAGCCCCCGTCCACAGATACAGTGGGGGTCGAAAGTTTGGGCACCCAGGTAAAAATTTGTATTAATGTGCATAAAGAAGCCAAGGAATGATGGAAAAATCTCCAAAAGGCATCAAATTATAGATTAGACATTCTTATAATATGTTAACAAAAGTTAGATTTTATTTCCATCATTTACACTTTCAAAATAACAGAAAACAAAAAAATGACGTCTGCAAAAGTTTGGGCACCCTGCAGAGTTAATATCTTGTACTGCCCCCTTTGGCAAGTATCACAGCTTATAAACGCTTTTTGTAGCCAGCCAAGTCTTTCAATTCTTGTTTGAGGTATCTTTGCCCATTCTTCATTACAAAAGTCTTCCAGTTCTTTGAGATTTCTGGGCTGTCTGTCACGCACTGCTCTTTTAAGGTCTATCCATAGATTTTCAATTATGTTGAGGTCAGGAGATTGTGAAGGCCATGGCAAAACCTTCATTTTACGCCTCTTGATGTAATCCCCTGTGGATTTCGAGGTGTGTTTAGGATCATTATCCATTTGTAGAAGCCATCCTCTCTTTAACTTCAGCTTTTTCACAGATGGCATCAAGTTACCATCCAAAATTTGCTGAAATTTTATTGAATCCATTTTTCCTTCTACTCGTGAGATGTTCCCTGTGCCACTGGCTGCAATACAACCCCAAAGCATGATTGATCCACCCCCATGCTTAACAGTTGGACAGAGGTTCTCATCAGGCATGTCTATATGTTCATTTGCAAAGTTCAAATGCTGATTTTTGTGGTGAGGACGTAGAAGAGGTTTTCTTCTGATGACTCTTCCATGAAGACCATATTTGTACAAATATCTGTTTATAGTGGAATAGTGTACCACAACTCCAGTGTCTGCCAGATCTTTTTGAAGGGATCGTGCAGTCAACCGTGGGTTTTGAATTGTTTTTCTCACAATCCTGCGAGCTGTTCTGTCTGATATTTTTCTTGGTCTTCCAGATCTTGCTTTAACTTCCACTGTTCCTGATGGCTGCCATTTCTTAATTACTTTCCGAACAGAGGATATTGACATCTGAAAACGCTTTGCTATCTTCTTATAGCCTTCTCCAGCTTTGTGAGCGTCAACTATTTTCAGTTTCAGGTTTCTAGACAACTGCTTAGAAGATCCCATGGTGCTGATTGTTGGGGCAAGGTCAGATGAGTCTGGGCATTTAAAACCTTTGAGATTGACATCAACTGGTCTTCCCAGACGATGATTGAGAACAATCCATGACACTGGCAGGTCTCAGCCTTGCAAAGGGGGCAGTGCATGCTATAAATTCTGCAGGGTGCCCAAACTTTTGAAGACGCCATTTTTTTGTTTTCTGTAATTTTGAAAGTGTCAGTGATGGAAATAAAATCTAACTTTTGTTGACATATTATAAGAATGTCTAATCTGTAATTTGATGCCTTTTGGAGATTTTTTCATCTTTCCTTGGCTTCTTTATGCACATTAATACAAATTTTTACCTGGGGTGCCCAAACTTTCGATCCCCACTGTACACACAACTAATAGGCCAGGGTTGTGGGGGAAGAGGACCTTGGTAAGGTACCCTCCCCGTGTTGAAGGCATGTGTCCTGGTATCATTCATGAGGAGGGGTGCATGCTTATCCCCCTTTTTCCTGGCCAGCCAGGCTGCATGCTCAAATAAGGGTCTGGAATGAACTTTCAGGGAGAACACACACTTTTTTTGAGCGGGGTCCCCTTGATATCCAAGGATGATGGTCTGGTATGTACTTTTAGGGGGAACCCCATGTCATTTTTTTGTTTGTTTTTTTTGCCCCATTAACATCTATACCAGACCCTCACATAGAAAAAGGGTCTGGTATATAAACAGAATCCCCTTTATTATGTATTGACAGTTTGAAGGCCATTAGACCATGTAGCAGGTTGTATACCTTGTACAGATGTGCCATGTCACAGACAGGTTCAAGGCACCCCCCCCCAAGCATATTGGATAAAGGAATTTTCATTTTATAATCATGTCTTCAACCACTTCCCACCTGCGCTATAGCTGAAAGGCAACTACAGCAGGGGCTCACATTGCCATAGACGTCCTCCCGTGATTGCGCTTCCCCCGCCCCCACGGCTCGCATTGGCACGGATCTGTGATCACTGTGTCCTTTGGATACAGCTGATCGCATATCAGGGTAAAAAGCTAATCACAGCTGATCCGAGTGTAAACAGTATTTCCCAGTTATTTGCGTCAATCAACAGCGCATTGGGAGAGGAGAACCGATAACTGGCAAATCCACACAAGGGACATCTACACTGATAACCAAGGCACTGATTATCAGTGTCCTGATGATCAGTGTAGCCCCAACAGTGCCTACAAGTGCTGCCAATTTGTTCCCACCAGTGCTGCCTGTCAGTGGCCATCAGTGATGTCTGTTAGTGCCGCCTATCATTGCTGCTTATCAGTTCCCATCAGTGCCACCTATCAGTGGCACTTATCAGTGCCCATCAGTGCTGCCTATTAGTGGCCATCAGTGCCACATATTAGTGCAGCCTCATCAGTGCCCATCAGGGCCGCCTCATCAGTGCCCATGAGTGCAGCCTATCAGTGCCCATCAGTGCATATTAGTGAAGGAGAAAAATTACTTATTTAGAAATGTTTATAACAAAAACTAAGAAAAACTTTATTTTTCCAAATTTTTTTCCTTTGTTTAGCAAAAAATAAAAACCACATGTGGTGATTAAATACCACCAAAAGAAAACTCTATCTGTCCCAAAAAAATTATAAAAATGTATTTTGGGTACAGTGTTGCATGACCGCACAATTGTCATTCACAGTGTGACAGCGCTGAATCTGAAAATTGGCCTGGGCAGGAAGGCGGTGAAAGTGCCCAGTAGGCAAGTGGTTAAAAGTGTAAGTTCACCTTTTCATGAAAATTAAAAAAGTGAACCAACTTTGAACACCAAACATCCTGATCACCCTTATGGACTCTGCTGCACAGCAGACACTATACTCTATGCTGCCAGTGTAGCAGGCTGTACAGTGTATGCCATCCATGAAGCCCCACAGTAAGGATCCATCATAATGCTTGCAATGGCAAGCACTGATTGGTCAGTGAAGCCTTGTGACCTTGCTGACCAATGGGAAGCTCATTTGAGGCCTCTTCTTCCAGTAAGGTGCATTATGATGGATGCTCTCTCTGGGGCTTTATATTGCAGTGTATGGTGTACAGATCATTACACCAGCAGCATTGAGCATCATAGCCGCTTTGCTCAGTGGGATCCAGAGTGGTAGCCTGTTCTGAAAGCTAGCTGTGCTGCTGCTGGGCAGGAATGAATGGATTACAATTATAATTCAATCCTGCCCAATTACATATGCCAACCAGTGTGAACTGCTGTCTCTGAAGTGATTCATTTACATCTGAAGGAAACGCCTTCATGATAACCTCCAATAGTCCTTCCTCTGTAGTCTTGCAGTAAGCCACTATTCTTTGGCATGATGGCAAGAATGGCACAGTAGGAGGTATGACATTAACACCTTTCACCACCCACATAAAGGCCCAGAAACACCCACAGTAACCCTAGGACCCAACCACATCAACTCCCAGAACTGGTACAAGTGACCCCCATAGCCCTCCCTGAAGCTACAAATGCTCAAATGATCATGGGAGATGTAGAATCAGGACTGGAAAAGGAAGGAATCAGGAAGTCAGAGGACTTTGGAACTCAGCCAGGAGAAGGAGTGACATCACAGAAACTGCTCTATACAGCTAAAGGAGATAAGTTACACACAAACTGAAAGATAGGTTGTGATTCATATACATGCACAATGCATCTGTGGTTTTGGGGAGGAAAAGCTAGAGTTCTTCTTTAAGTATTTAAAATGCTCATTTTCAGTGTGTTTCTTTCTATAAAATCATTTTTTATTCACTTGCAATATGCCTTTGAACTTACCAAAAAATTCAGTTCCCTAGCACAGCCCCCTCTTGCATGCTATAGCCCTATACTTTTCTGGAAGTGTCTAATTATTGCCTGTGTTGCCCCAGCCCCCCCCCCCCCCCACACCCACAGCTTCCTACACAACCTTTAGACTCCTTTCACACTGGGTCATTTTTCAGGCGCTGTGGTGCTAAAAATAGCACCTGTACAGTGCCTGAAACCCCCATTCTCCCCAGTGTGAAAGCCCGAGTGCTTTCACACTGGATGAAAGGAAACAGACAGCTCCAAACCTCCCAGCTCCAAAAGGTAATCAGACACAGTCCCGGAGGGTGCAGGCTAAATGTGCTTAAACCACAATAGCAAAAGAGAAACTCCGGATAGCCGCACTCCAGTTGAACAATAGTATTTTATTCAATCATGTCCATGTGGTACAGACAAGGAATAAGTTGCTGCTAGCAACTTATTCCTTGTCTGTACCACATGGACATGATTGAATAAAATACTATTGTTCAACTGGAGTGCGGCTATCCGGAGTTTCTCTTTTGCTATTGTGCTTTCACACTGGGGCGGTGCGCTTGCAGGACGAGAAAAAATGTCCTGTAAGCAGCATATTTGGGAGGGTGCGCTTGCAGGACCGCCCCCACCATTGTAATCAATGGGCGGTGCTTCCGAAGCGGCTGAACACCACCCCGGTCGCACCGTACAGTCTTGCTTTTAACCCCTTGTTAACCCCCTCTTGGGAGTTAAAAGCGCCCCCTCCCGCCTGCATAGTGGTGCCATAGCACCTCTATAATAGCAGTAAAGCGCCAGTAAAACTAGCAGCACTTTACCGCTACCACCACCTGGCCCCAGTGTGAAAGTGTTTTATGGAGGTGCCAGGGAAGAGGGAAGGAGTGAAAGGGAGCACTATAGAGTATCACTTGTGGGACAGTTCTGAATCTGTAGAGGTTACCAAAAAGCATCGAGACTCCTACTGGACGCCATCATCTTAGATGTGATTTGTAAGATGGCAGTGCCCAGCATTAGTCCCAGAGCTTTTGGATTTCTATACAAGGAAGGCTTTTATAGGTAAATAACGTACACAAATACATTAGATGCAAATATTAATTTATGGTAAGATGTTTGTTGAAATGAATGGCCTGGCAACAGGGTCTCTTGAAGTATTTGCAGATTAGGATCACTATTGGAATTAGTACCCTATAGTGACGTGCCTGTAGTGCTAATACAGTATCGGTGCATTAGTAGCACTGCTGAAGATAAGTGCCACCCTGTGCTGGAATGGATTTATGGTTACCCTTCAGACAGTTACTCTATATTGTCAAAAGTATTGGGACACCTGCCTTTACATGCACATTAACTTTAATGGCATCCCAGTTTTAGTCGGTAGGGTCTAATATTGAGTTGGTTCACCCCTTGCAGCTATAACAGCTTCAACTCTTCTGGGAAGCCTGTTCACAAGCTTTAGGAGTGTGCCTATAAGAATGTTTGACCATTCTTCCAGAAGCACATTTGTGAGGTCAGGCACTGATGTTGGATGAAAAAGCCTGGCTTACAGTCTCCACTCTAATTCATCCCAAAGGTGTTCTATAGGGTTGAGGTGAAGACTCTGTGCAGGCCAATCAAGTTCTTCCACCCCAAACTCGCTCATCTTTATGGACCTTGCTTTGTGCACTGGTCCTAATCATTTGGTGGGGGAGGGGGGATTAGGGTGTGAGATTGTTTTTCAGGGGTTGAGCTTGGCCCCTTAAGGCATCAGCATACCAAAACATTTTGGACAATATCATGCTCCCAACTTTGTGGGAACAGTTTGAAGATGGCCCCTTACTGTTCCAACATGACTGCCCACCAGTGCACAAAGCAAGGTCTATAAAGACATGGATAAGCGAGTTTGGGGTGGAGGAACTATAGAACACCTTTGGGATGAATTAGAGCAGAGACTGCGAGCCAGGCCTTCTCATCCAACATCAGTGCCTGACCTCACAACTTTGCTTTTGGAAGAATGCTCAAACATTCCCTTAGACACACTCCTAAACCTTGTGGACAGCCTTCCCAGAAAAGTTGAAGCTATTATAGCTGGGGAGAGTGGGCCAACTGAACCCTACAGACTAAGACTGGGATGCTATTAAAGTTCATGTATGTGTAAAGGCAGGCATCCCAATACTTTTGACAATATGGGGTATATTATATAAAATACAGTTTATTGCAGTTGTGTACTCCTTTAAAAATTATTATTATATGTAATGTATTGAAGATGAGCTGCAGGCAGGGCTCCAATCCTGCGGGAACAGGTGGGAAGGACGTCCCTGCACTTTTTCTACAGCAGGAACGCTGTTCCCGTTAGCAGCCGCGATCTGATGCCCCCTAAATAAGCTACTACATCACCACTGTCACGTGTCATGGGCCGGCCAAGAACAAGAATTCACCACCCGCTGGCTCACTGTCCTAACTGGTTGCTAGGCGCCTGCCGCATGGCATCTAGCAACCAGTGATGTCGCCAACTTCCTCCTCCTGGGGGCATGGCAACCACGCTGTGATATGGCTGCTCTCTGAATGAGCTCCGTTCGGCTACCGGGGATCACCGCTTCCTACGGAGCTCCTACACACAACAACATGGTGGTTTTGGTCCTCCAAGTTACGGGTGCCTCCACACTTTGTCACAAAGGTGCCGGGACCCGCCGTGGCCAGGTAAGCTGGCTGACTTTCTCCAGGCTCTCCACTGGTCTTCACCAAATAGCAACGGCCCCGAGAGAGGAGCAGGCAAGCTCCTGCAGCACGCTGCATGGGTTAAAGATTTTTTTTAAGTCTGTCATCAGTTGGGTGTTTTATTTGGCAAACTGTCTGATGTTTTTATCATTTATATTAAATTGAGGCTCGTTTAGAACAATGCCTGGCCTTGAGTACATTAAAGGAGAAGTCCAGCCAAAGCTCATTTGGCTGGGCTTCTACTATGGATCACAGGAGTCCGCTCTCTGCTGATGTCATTAATAGTGTTGAGCGAACCCGGACTGTAACGTTCGGGTCTGTACCGAACTTTCGGGTGTCCGGGGCACGGACCCGGACATTTCAAAAATCGTTCGGGTTCGGTCCGGGGTTCCATCTTCGGGTCGGTTTACTCGAAACCGACCTGAAGAGGAAATTACATGAGTTCCGGTCCGTAACAAGATTTGCTCGGAGTTAAATTATATTTACTATTTTTGTAGTCTGTCAAACGGTTTATTTTGTGGGTTGACTACTGTCTGAATTTTTTTTAGAAATTGGGTACGTCGCACGACGTCCTCGAACGGACGAGGAGAGAGCCCCGGCAACGATAAACCACTTCTGGTCACCTCTCGGACCTCTTTCAGTCGGTCGAATGGACCGGTGCCGCCCAGGGCCGTGGAAACACTGTTTCACACCTCCGTGGGCATTGAACCTCCTGGTTTTGGTGGTAC
>BLSH010277080.1:131904-145884 GCA_018402905.1 Glandirana rugosa | reverse complement strand
CCCGCCACAACAAACAGCACAACCAGCCGATAGACAAGGTCTTAGCAGGAGGCAGCATTTCAGCAACATGGTGCAAGAGTATGTGGGCACACGCCTACATGTACTGCCTGATGGGTCTGCCCCATTCAACTTCTGGGTCTCCAAATTGGCCACATGGCCTGAGCTTGCCCTTTATGCCTTGGAGGTGCTGGCCTGCCCTGCAGCCAGAGTATTGTCGGAACGTGTGTTTAGCACGGCAGGGGGCGTTATCACAGACAAGCGGAGCCGCTTGTCCACATCCAACGTGGACAAGCTTACCTTTATTAAAATGAATCAGGCATGGATCCCACAAGACTTGTCTGTACCTTGTGCAGAATAAACATTTAGACCGGACTCACACAGCCATTCATATACTTCTTTTTTTGAATAGGCCTCAATACAAAAAAAAAACAGGTTGGCTACCTCCTCCTACTCCTCTACCAACGCCACTTCCACCTACACTGCCACAGTCACGGCCTAGTCCACCTCTAGGCTCCTACTCCACATCCTCCCCCCTTCCCATTTTTTTATTTGATTTTAATTTATTTTCCCTATCCCCATTTTTTTGTAGGGCACTTGCCCTAGTTTGAAGATGATTTTAGAACAGTTATATGGCTTCTACCGTTAATTAATACTTTTCAGACACAGTTTGAAGATGATCCACATTCACCTCCATTTTTGCATTTTTTATGTTTTTATTTTTTTAAAAATATTTAAAGTTATTTCCCTGTCCCCCATTTCTTTGTAGGTCACTTTTCCCACCCTTACCCCCATTTCCTTCCTTTTGCAGCCCTCTAGGGCTTTCCAGGACTTTGTTACAGCCATTTTTGTGCCTAAAAGTTCGGGTCCCCATTGATTTCAATGGGGTTCGGTGTCCGTGTGATCGTTCGGGTTCCGTCCGGACCCGGACCCGGACTTTGTCCCGAAGTTCGGCCGGACCAGCAGAACCTGAACTTCCAGAGGTTCGCTCAACTCTAGTCATTAATGTCCATCCAGGCACCGCCGTCAGGGTGGGCGGTAATCAGAGGGGTGTCTCCTGTACCATGTTCGCAGCCTCTAACCATCTCCTGTACCATGTCCGCAGCCACTAACTACCTCCCTGTACCATGTCCGCAGCCTCTAACTACCTACCTCTGGTACCATGTTCGCAGCTCCTGTACCATGTCCGCATCTAACCATCTCCTGCACCATACCCGCAGCATCTAACCATCTCCTGTATCATGTCCACAGCCTCTAACTACCTACCTCCAGTACCACGTCCGCAGCCTCTAACCATCTCCTGTACCATGTCCGCATCATCTAACCATCTACTGTACCATGTACACATCTAACCATCTCCTATACCATGCCCGCAGCATCTAACCATCTCCTGTACCATGTCTGTAGCCTATGACCACGTCCTGTACCATGACTGCAACCTCTAACCATCTCCTGTACCAAGTACGCAGCTTCTAACCATATCCTGTATTTTGTCCACAGCATCTAACCATCTCCTGTACCATGTCTGTAGCATCTAACCATCTCCTCTACCATGTCCGCAGCATCTAACCATCTCCTGTACCATGTTCGCAGCATCTAACCATCTCTTGTATCGTGTCTGCAATCTCTTACCATCTCTTGTATCATGTCTGCAATCTATGATCATTTCTTGTCTTTTATCATGTCTGCAGTCTCTGAGGGGGTGCCTGGAGAAGAGTCAAGAGTGGGAGCGCTGCTGGGATGGCGGTCACGCGGGTCAGACGTGTGTGGACTGTCGAGAGGAGATTATAGGGCAAAACCAGATTCGGCAGGCTGGAGCCATCTGACTGAGCCCTGCCCAGTGCACTTTGGAGCAGGTCAGCGACAGCGCCACTTGGCCAGTCTGGGGGGGGGGGGGAGGTCACTGATGTAAGAGGGAGTGAATACAATAATGTAAGGGGGCACTGATATAAAATATAAAGCCCCCCTTATATCAGGAACCCCCCTTTCCTTTGTGTATTCACTCTGCAGAAGGTGGTCTTTGGTCACCAAAGCCCCCCCCCCACAAAAAAGTTCCCGGCAACCCCCTTTACATCAGAGTCTGCAGGATTTCCCCTCACAGTGCAAGGGAGAATTCTGCGGACCCTGATATAAAGGCGAATTCTGATGTAATCTCTCTGATATAAGGTGGTCTTTGATCACCAGAGCCTCCCCCTTTATGTCAGAGTTCCCTTGCATTGTAAGGGGGGATCTTGCAGGCTCTGATGTATGGGGGAACTCTGTACTGGCAAGCTTAGATTAACCTGACCTTCAGATAAATATATATATATTTTTACTTTCGTTTAACTTAAACACATTGCTAATAGCTTTAGCTACATGTTTATAGCTTAATTATTGATATTTGCACTGTTTAGCACTAAAAAAGGCAATTTTAGGTACTTTTTGCCTTGTCAGTAAAAAATGTGAAGGGTGGGGGGGGGAATCTTGGGTGAGCTCCCACACTTTTTTTCCCAGGACTTGACCCCTGGCTGCAGGTACAATTTTTGTTGCATAAGTATGCCCATCTTATACCTGAGTATCTGCTGAGGAAGGTGACACTGTAGTAGTAGTATAGTGATAGACATGATCTTCTCGGTTTCCAACTGCACACTGACTACAGGATGTTGCTTACTTGGCACTGCCATCATTAATAGAATATTTTGATTTTTTTTAATGAATACAAGGTGTTCTCTAATTAGATGAGGTGGAGAGGAGGAATGGTGATGTCAACATCTCCACCACATCCAATCAATGAACATGACTGGACCTGGAAGATCGTGGCCATCTCTGTAGTAACTCAAATTACTATACTGATTGCCAGCTTCCCCAGCACCCTCTTAGGTATGAATAATGTATATTTATATTGGTCCAAGCTGGACCAATGTAATTATGAAATAAAGTTGATACCCGGAATTCAGCTTTACTAATACAAATACTGCACCCCCAGTTAATTAACATAAACTGGAATACTAAAAAGGCTTGAGAGGCTCATGAAAAATTCAGGTTCATTTCTTCCAGTTGTTTCCCACATACTTATAGTAACATGCACAGTTTAATGCTTTTGAAATATTGACAACTGAAAGTGTTAGCATACTGTTTGCACTGACAGCGAAGCAACAACCATTCTCATACAGAATACTGTGCTTAGTATTTTTGTCCACATTGGCTATGATGTAATATCCTGTCTCACTGTACCCCATCTTCTAATTAAGAAGAAAGCCTTGTCAGCTTTGTGTCCAGCGCTATCTTGACTGGTAAACTCTTCAGCACATTTTCACAAACACTGCCTTTGAAGAACAATTTAATTAAACTTCTGCTTTAAAATGTTGGCTTAAAAGGTCTCGGCTATGAAAGAAACTGATTTTCAATCTCTGCACTTCAGCGATTGCACAAAGCGATTATACATAGCAAACTACACTGCAAACACCCAGCAGCCTGCAGGTGACCCGGTCTCTCTATTCAGCTCTCCTTCCACTCTATAACATGCATTCTCTACCACTCCTTCTGGCACTTGTGTCCTCTCTCCTCAAACTCTCTTACCTTCACCCCTCTTCTCCACCACCCAGCTTTTATATATCGCCCCACCTTCTGTCCTCTCCCTATTACTGCTCCCACCAACTCTTTCTCATTCTACACCCATGTACTGAAAGAGACACCAGGACTCTGAGACATGCCCCTCCATTTAAATCACACTCCCACCTTACCTCACTCACCCTCCTGCTTCTCCTAACCTCTGGTGATATATCCCCAAACCCTGGGCCTCCATCATCCATCTTTGCCCGCGCTCCCATCTCCCAACACTAGTGTTGAGCGAACCCGGACTGTTCGGGTCCGTACTGAACTTTGGGGTGTCCCGGACCCGAACATTTCAAAAAACGTTCGGGTTCTGGTAGTTGATCACGCATTTTGAATAGCTGCAGGGAAGCCAATCAACAAGCGTTCCACTAGTTTGCCCTTAGAAGCCATCACAGCCATGCATACTAATAGCATGGCTGTGATTGGCCAGTGCATCATGTGACCCAGCCTCTATATAAGCTGGAGTCACTTGATGCTGCAGCCACATGCTCTCTGAGACTCTGACTAGTGTAGGGAGAGGAAGCTGCCAGCGTTTTTGTGAGGGACAGATTGCAGACATTTTAACATCTGATTCTGCATCCTGAGATTACTACTACTGTTGCTCTGAGGGACAGATTGCAGAAATTTGAGATTTCACATAGTGCTGCTTTGAGTGACAGATTGCAGTTCAAACCCTGCCTAACACAACGATCGTTACGATCGTACACAACGATCAGATTGTGGGATCGTACACAACGATCAGATTGTGGGAGTAATTTGAGATTTCCCATACTGCTGCTTTGAGTGAAAGATTGCAGATCAAACCCTGCATTACACAACAATCTGACTGCACTAGGTAAAGGCTTCTGCTTAGAGGTACAGATTATTGTTCAAAAATCATTGCCTGCTCCTATAGGGCCAGGTTCCAGCTGTTGCTGTAAGTGACACATTAATGTTCAAAAATCATCTCCTAGTTCTAAAGTGAGAGCTTCCAGCTGTTGCTTAGAGGGACAGATTATTGTTCAAAAATCATTGCCTACTTCTATAGGGCCAGGTTCCAGCTGTTGCTGTAAGTGACACATTATTGTTCAAAAATCATCTCCTAGTTCTAAATGGAGAGGTTCTAGCTGTTGCTGTAAGTGACAGATTGTTGTTCAAAAATCATCTCCTAGTTCTAAAGGGAGAGCTTCCAGCTGTTGCTGTAAGTGACACATTATTGTTCAAAAATCATCTCCTAGTTCGAAAGGGAGAGGTTCTAGCTGTTGCTGTAAGTGACAGATTATTGTTCAAAAATCATCTCCTAGTTCTAAAGGGAGAGCTTCCAGCTGTTGGTGTGAGCGGTGCATTTCTTGCACCAAAATAAAAAGTCTGTCTACGTTGGTGTTTTAAAAAAAAAAAAAAGGTATTAATTGTTATTAATAAATACTTACATAGGGCTACATAGTACATTTGCGGGCACAATGAGGAGAGCAAATAAGGGACGTGGTCATGGTGCTGCTGGTGTTGGTGGTGTTGGTGAACCTCTTGTTGGAAGGAGAGGATGTGGTCGAGGTGTGCCAGCTACACGAACAAGGGAAACCCCTTCCTCAGGTAGCCAACAGAACCAAGTATGCCTGCTACTACTCACCGCACCCAGGGACCTAGCACACCAAAGGCAGCTCAAAGGAGTTCCCCCGCGTGGCAGTTCTTCAGACAATGTGCTGACGACAAGACACGAGTGGTTTGCAAGCTGAGCCGGGGCATAAATGTTCTCAAACTGAGCACAACCCCCATGACCAGGCATCTAAATTCAAGGCACAAGCTGCATTGGAATAATTACCTCAAAATCCAAGAAAGGTCTCGGTCTCCTCCTGCTTCCTCTTCTGCTGCTGCCTCAGCCTCTTCCTCCACCTCTACAGTGACAGTGTCACCTGCCACCCAGCAAACAGACGATATGACAGCAACGCCACCATGTCCGCCACCGTCCCCAAGCATTTCTACATGGTCCCATGGAAGCTTACAGCTGTCCATCTCCAAAACACTGGAGAGAAAGAGGAAGTACCCCCCTACCCACCCGCGATCCCTGGCCCTGAATGCCAGCATTTCAAAATTCCTGGCCTTTGAAATGCTGTCATTCCGTCTAGTGGACATGGACAGTTTAAAAAACCTGATGGCGGTGGCTGTCCCACAGTATGTGGTTCCCAGCCGCCACTACTTTTCCAGGCGAGCCATCCCTTCCCTGCACAAACAAGTCGGGGACAAGATCAAGTGTGCACTGCGCAATTCCATCTGTGGCAAGGTCCACATAACCACTGATACATGGACCAGTAAGCACGGGCAGGGACGCTATATCTCGCAAACTGCACACTGGGCAAATGTAGCGGCGGGTGGGCCTGAGCCGGCTAGCCATTTGGCGCATGTCCTTCCACCACCAAGGATTGCAGGGTATTTCTCTTCGCCTCCTGTTGCCTCCTCCTCCTACTGCGCTTCCTCCTCCTCGACCACCTACTCATCCGCTCAGCGTAACACCTTCACCACCAACATCAGCACATCCAGGGGGAAACGACAGCAGGCTGTTTTAAAACTGATATGTTTGGGGGATAAACTCCACACTGCGCAGGAGCTGTGGATGGGCATTGAACAACAGACCAATGAGTGGTTGTTGCCACTGAGTCTCAAGCCCGGCCTGGTGGTGTACGACAATGGCCAACATCTTGTAGCGGCTCTGGGCCGAGCCGGTTTGACGCACATCCCTTGCCTGGCGCATGTGCTGAATTTGGTGTTACAGTGTTTTCTGAAAACCTACCCGGATATGTCAGAGCTGCTGCATAAAGTGCAGGCCATCTGTGCACACTTTCGGGATTCTCACCTTGCTGCTGCTTGCCTGTCTGTGCTGCAGCGGAACTTCGGCCTTCCCACTCACCGCTTCATATGCGACGTGCCCACAAGGTGGAACTCCACCTTGCACATGCTGGAGAGACTGTGCGAGCAGCAGCAGGCAATAGTGGAGTTTCAGCTGCAGCACGCACAGGTCAGTCACTCTGCAGAACAGCAACACTTCACCACCAACGAGTGGGCCTCCATGCGTGACCTGTGTAGCGTATTGCGGTGTTTTGAGTACTCCACCAACATGGCCAGTGTCGATGACGCTGTTATCAGCTTTACTATCCCACTTCTATGTCTCTTTGAAAAAACACTTCATGCCATGATGGAAGAGGATGTGGCACAAGAGGATGAGGAGGAGGAAGAGGGGTCATTTCCACGGTTGTCAGGCCAGTCATTCGCAAGTGGCTTGGAGGGTGGGTTCCTGCACCAGCATAGGCCAGGTCAAAAATATTCAAGCCAGGGCACAGTTCTGGAGGACGAGGAGGACGAGGAAGATAAGGAGGAGGAGGGGGATGAATCACAGCAGGGTGGCACCCAACGCAGCTCGTGGGTATTACTGGAGCGTGGCTGGGGGGATACAGAGGACACAGATGATATACCTCCCACAGAGGACAGCTTGTCTTTGCCTCTGGGCAGCCTGGCACAAATGGCCGACTACATACTGCAGTGCTTGCGCAACGATAGCCGAATTGCCCACATTGTAACTTCTTCTGATTACTGGCTGGCCACCCTGCTGGATCCCCGTTACAAGGACAACGTGCCGTCCTTAATTCCCTCACTGGAGCGTGAGAGGAAGTATGCGATTACAAGCGCACACTGGTAGAGGCGCTGCTGAGGGCATTCTCAAATGACACCGGGGGCTCAGTGGAAGCACAAGGGGAAGGCAGAGAAGGAGGAGGAGGAAGAGGCCACCAACGCAGCTGTGCCACCGCCAGCACCTCAGAAGGCAGGGTTAGCATGGCCGAAATGTGGCAAAGCTTTGTCAGCAGCCCGCCACAACAAACAGCACCACCAGCCAATAGACAACGTCTTAGCAGGAGGCAGCATTTCAGTCTCCAAATTGGCCACATGGCCTGAGCTTGCCCTTTATGCCTTGGAGGTGCTGGCCTGCCCTGCAGCCAGTGTATTGTCTGAATGTGTGTTTAGCACGGCAGGGGGCGTTATCACAGACAAGCGCAGCCGCTTGTCCACAGCCAACGTGGACAAGCTAACCTTTATTAAAATGAACCAGGCATGGATCCCACAAGACTTGTCTGTACCTTGTGCAGAATAAACATTTAGACCGGACTCACACAGCCATTCGTATACTTGTTTTTTTTTAATAGGCCTCAATATTTTGGGGGCTACCCCAATTATTAACAAACAAAAAAAAAAAAACAGTATTGGCTACCTCCTCCTCGACCACCACCACTTCCACCTACACTGCCACGGTCATGGCCTAGTCAACCTCTAGGCTCCTGCTCCACATCCACCCCCCTTCCCATTTTTTTTTATTTGATTTTAATTTATTTTTCCTATCCCCTTTTTTTTGTAGGGCACTTGCCCTACTCTTACCCCCACTGTACTTCCTTTTGCAGCCCTCTAGCACTTGCCAGGACTTTGTTACAGCCATTTTTGTGCCTAAAAGTTCGGGTCCCCATTGACTTCAATAGGGTTCGGGGTCTGGGATAAAGTTCGGGCAACGTTCGGTGCCGAACCCTGACTTTTTTCCAAAGTTCATTCGGACCCTCCGAACCCGAACGTCCAGGTGTTCGCTCAACTCAACCCAACACCCTCTGCCAGCAGCCACAACCCACAGTACTTGGTCTCTATTCCTCTTATTCCTAATACCAGCCTCCCCTTCTCCTGTGGCCTCTGGAATGCCCGCTCTGTTTGCAACAAACTCACTGCCGTCCACAACCTCTTTATAACTAATTCTTTCAACCCCCTTGCCATTACCGAAACTTGGCTTCATGAATCTGACAATACAACTCATGCTTCCCTCTCCCAATGGTGGCTTTCTCTGGACACACTCCCCTAGACCAAATGGATTGAAGGGAGGTGGAGTGGGAATCCTTCTTGCACCACGCAGCACCTATGAGGTACTTCACCCTCCTCCCTCTCTGACACTCTCCTCTTTTGAAGCACATTACATCCGTCTATTTTCTCCTATTCCTCTAAGAGTCGCTGTTATTTACCGGCCGGTATCAACTTTCCTAGATTACTTCTCTGCCTGGCTACCCCACTTTCTCTCTTCTGAAATCCCCACAATCATTCTTGGTGACTTCAACATCCCTGTTAACGCTATCACTACTCTTACTTCTAAACTTTTCAGTCTAACCTCGTCTTTCGACCTGAAGCAATGGATACAGACCCCTACCCACTCCAACGGCCTAGACCTTGACTTCTCCTATCTCCGTGCAACCTTTCCAACAATCCTCTCCCACTCTCTGATCACCACCTTATTAGTTTCACTCTTTCACTGTCTTCCACCTCCTCTCCCTCCAACCACCTAACAGTTACCCATAGAAACCTTCGCCACCTCAACCCTTCTCCACTCTGCTAATGACCACCTCTATGACAAAATCTCACACTTGTCCTGCCCCAACCTAGCCACACTTGTCTACAATAACTCACTGTCATCCTCCCTAGACAAGCTCGCCCCCCTTACTACACGCAGACTCAGGCCTCGGCCCCTACAACCCTGGCAATGGACAACACCAGAAGTCTTAGAAAACATAGCCACGCTCTTGAGCATTTGTGGCATAAGACTAAGCTCCAAGAAGACTTCAAACATTACAAATCTGCCCTCCTAAAATACTATTCCTGCCCCCACAGTGCCAAACAGACCTACTTTATCACACTCATTAACACATTATCATCCAGTCCCCGTCAACTCTTCTTGACCTTTAACACTCTACTCTATCCTCCACTACCTCCACCCTCTAATTCTCTCACTGCCCAGGAGATTGCCAATCACTTTAAAACTAAGATTGATAACATTCATGAGGAAATCTCCAATGCGCACAAACCACCCTCACTCAACAACCCATATCCACAGATACAATCACTACTTTCCACATTCAACCCTGCCAGTATTAGCGAAGTTGCTAAACTTTTATTGAACACCCATCTAACCACCTGCCCCTTGGATCCTGCTCCCTCACAAATGCTACGCTCACCCTCCGACTCAATTCTACATTCTCTAACTCACATTTTCAACTTTTCCCTCTCCTCTGGCATTTTCCCAAACTCTGTAAAACATTTCACACCTATCCTTAAAAAGCCCTCACTAGACCCCACCAATATTAACAACCTACGCCCCATCTCCTTACTCCCCTTCGCCTCCAAACTCCTCGAAAGACTGGTCTACAACCGACTGAGTGACCATCTGACCATGAACAAACTTCTTGATCCCCTTCAGTCTGGATTTCGTCCTCAGCACTCTACAGAATATGCTCTCCTTAAACTTACTAATGACCTAATAACTTCCAAAACCAAAGGACACTATTCTGTACTACTACTCTTGTACCTTTCTGCTGCCTTTGACACAGTGGACCACTCCCTCCTCCTCAAAAAACTCCATGCCTTTGGTCTCCATGACTGTACTCTACACTGGTTCTCATCCTACCTATCCCACCGCTCCTTCAGTGTCACCTACAACTCTGCTTCCTCCTCTCATCTTCCCTTCTCTGTCGGTGTCCCCCAAGGTTCTGTTCTTGGACCTCTGCTTTTCTCAATCTACACCTCCTCCCTGGGTCAGTTGATTGCCTCCCAAGGCTTTCAGTATTATCTCTATGCTGATGACACACAAATCTATGTCTCAACCCACCAGATCTCTCCGTCTCCTCACGCATCACAAACTTACTGATAGACATATCAGCCTGGATGTCACATCACTTCCTCAAACTCAACCTATCCAAAACCGAACTTATGATATTTCCTCCCCCACGTGCCACTTCCCCAGATTTCTCTGTCAAAATCAATGGCTCAACTATCAACCCGTCCCCCCACACCAAGGTCCTAGGTGTAATCTTAGACTCCCAATTAACCTTTCAGCCCCACATCCAATCGCTATCAAAATTTGCCGCCTCAACCTCCGCAACATCTCCAAGATACGCCCCTTCCTAACTGATGACACCACAAAGCTACTAATCTACTCCCTGGTAATTTCTCGCTCGACTACTGTAACTCCCTCCTCACTCTCTTACCTCTAAATAGTCTCTCCCCACTTCAGTCCAGCATGAACGCTGCCGCCAGGCTCATCCACCTTAAAAACCTCTCGGCATTTGCTACACCCCTATGTCAATCTCTACATTGGCTGCCACTCAACCAAAGTATTAAATTCAAGATCCTAACAATAACTTATAAATCAATTCACAACCTGGCCCCAGCTACATCCCTAACCTGGTCTCAAAATACCAACCAAATCGATCTCTTCGCTCCTCCCAAGACCTCCTGCTCTCTAGCTCCCTTGTCACCTCATCCCATGCTCGCCTCCAGGACTTCTCCAGAGCCTCTCCCATCCTCTGGAATGCTCTACCCCAATCTGTCCGACTTTCTCCTAGTTTGTCCACCTTCAGACGATCCCTGAAATCTCTTCAGAGAAGCCTATCTGGCTCCCACCTAACAACTGTACATTTATCTTCTCTATTAGCACATCCCCCACAGTTATTACCTCTTGTATCTCTTGACCTTCCCTTTTAGATTGTAAGCTCTAAAGAGCAGGGCCCTCTGATTCCTACTGTATTTGAGTGTATTGTATTTGTACTGTCTACCCTCAAGTTGTAAAGTGCTGCGTAAATTGTTGGCGCTATATAAATCCTGTATAATAATAATTTGTGATTATTTAAATACTTTGTGTATTTAAGTAAATTTACAATGAGTGAGCATCACTTAAAAAGAATTATCATCTTTACACCCCTATAACTATTAGTCTGCCTTTGAATTTACAATAGGAGCATCATATTTTCATGCTGTTTCATACTCACCCATCAGAAGATATCACGGAGGAAATTTAGGACTATTAAAGGACTATTGAGGATGCCATTATCGACTTCCCATCTGGTTTTGTTTTTTACACGAAACCACTTTGGAAGTCAATTAAATTAATATTTTTTTTAATGATGGTATTATGTTTCCTTTGACTATGTGGTTAATGATTAGGAAATACTTACCTTTGCTCATGCAGGAAAAAATAAAAAGTCCACTTAGATGCCCTATCCTCAGGACACATTACGTTCTGAGGCTTAGCCCCATCTCCTGCCCAGGAGATAAAGAACTGTAGAGGATAAACACGATAAGAAAAATTGAATTAAAAGCACTGTTTTTTTTTTAGATATTTACCCTTTTATTGATCGGGTGTGATGTGCCCTGCCTTTAAGGTGGCCTTAAAGAAGAATTCTACCTATGGATATTTTATACATAGTTACATTGGCCCAGCTTGGACCAATGTAACTATGCATATACCATATCTGGCTGATACAGATGGAAGCTGGGAATCACATCGCATGCTGCATTCTGGGTTAGGAGGTTGGTCACTTGGCACAGGCACCATTCAAAGAAGGCTTTGCATTCACTAAATTAATGTAAAGCGTACTCTGATTGGACGAGGTGGAGATCATGATGTTACCGCCCTGCCTCTTCACCTCGTTCAATCAGTAAATGTTTTGCATTCATTCAGAAAGTGCAAAGCATTCTCAGAATGGTGCTTGTGCTAGGCGGCTGACCTCCAAGTGGAGATCACTGGAGTAGCAATGTCTACCATGACCACTTCAAGACCGCAATACATACTGTATACTGTATATACGTTGCGGCTTTCAAGTGGTTGACGGGGATTAAGGCTGAAGATGTCAGCCTTAACCCCAATATTGTTTTGTACAGCCCTCGGCTCGCTTTTTCATGAAATCGTTCCAAGTGGCCCTCTCCCGCCACTTACTGGTGTTTCTCTGGCTTACCATTTCCGCCGGCTTGATCTTTTGCTTTTGAAGGTAAAGGAGAGATTTGGGGTCTTTTTGAGGACCTGCCATCCTTATGGCGGAACCTGCCATCCTTACTGCTGTTGCACGGGTTGTTTATTGTAATAGGAATAAAAGTGATAAAAAAATTTTAGGTATCTATTTATTCGGCCTAACATCATCTTTCACATTTTACAAAAATAAATTGGGGTATATATTGTGTTTTGGTTTTTTTAATTCATTAAAGTGTATGTTTTCCAAAAAAAAAATGCTTTTGCAAAACCACTGAGCAAATACTGTGCGACATAAAAAATTGTAAGGATTGCCATTTTATTCCCTAGCGTCTCTGCTAAAAAAAAATGTATAATGTTTGGGGGTTATTCATTTTCTAGCAAAAAATACTGATTTAAACTTGTAAACAAAAAGTGCCAGAAAAATCCTGGACTTAAAATGGTTGTAAACCTGATTCATGAAATTTGAGCAGAGCACATAGATCTGCAGAGTTTTCTTATCTCTCTTCAAAGCCCTGTGTCTCGTAGCTCTGTCCTGCTCCGTTCCTCTGTTATCAACCTGATAACTTTAGACAAGCTCTCCAAGACAGAGATTGAAGAGTGTGTCGGAGGAGGTTGCTATAAATAGATTAGAAGATAAAAAGAGGCGCCACTAAGTGCAGCAGTTTTGATACTTTAATTATCAAAGGATTAAAAACACTTACTAGACAACAGTGGTTATAAAGCTCATTATGGATAAAAGGGTTCCAGCAATGTGGCATGTCCTGGAGGAACGTCCTATCTGCAGCAGATGGAAGAGTGACCCAGCCGTCCAGCAGTAGGGGAGCCACAGGAGAAGGAACCGGGGGGACCAGGAAGCAGTCGCACTGAGGGAAACCAGATCAGCCTGGCTGATGAAGGAGTCTATCAGTTGCTCTGAAACGCGTCCCACTTTTTACACATCACTTCCCAGGCCCGTGTGCTCCATGCTGGCTCCGGGCGCACTTTCGGTGATGTCACACACCCGGCCAGCGTTCCACGCTGGTTTCCCTCTGATGGGCAGCACTGATAGATGGCACTGTTAGGCAGCACTGCTGGGGAGGCACTGGCAGACATCACAGATGGGCACTGAGTGCCATCCCTATTGGCAATTGTTTGCCATACTTGGTGGTCCTGGGTGGGCTTCCCTGGTGGTCCTGGGTAGGCACCCCTGGTGGTCCTGGGTGGGCTTCCCTGGTGGTCACTGGTTGGGCTCCCTGGCGGTCCTGGGTAGGCTCCCTGGTGGTCCTTGAGGGTGATCCTAGGAGGGGCTGCACTGATAAACAATCAGTGTAGACCCCCCTGTCAGGAGAGCCGCCAATCGTCTCTCCTCTACTCGTGTCTGCAGACGCGAGTAGAGGATAAGGGAAAATTGTTATCAAATACTTACCGTAATTTTCCTTTCCTGGCTCTGCCCCATGGCAGCACACCTCGGGTCAACCCCGCCCCCTTGACCCCGTATAGGACATCCTGCGCAAAGTCTCGTTGACTATCTGAGGAAGTAGTCGGTCCGACTAGACCAAAGGGAGTCACGCTGACGAAGGACCAGGGGGGCCAAGGAAGAGGACACCGAGGGGATG
>BLSH010277080.1:102627-127885 GCA_018402905.1 Glandirana rugosa | reverse complement strand
CACGCCCAGCAGATTGCCAAATGCTTCCCAGCCTGGCCTGGTGACCCATGGCTGCAATGCGGTTTGCTAGTGGCTCGACCCCCCAGTTCTGGGGAAGGACTATGGTGGACATGGTGGCGTTTCGCCTTAGCCTTAACATGCCGTTCTTGCGGGGATGGAGAGTGATGGCTATCCGAGGAGGATATAGTCCTCTTACGGCTTCTGAGCGATGCACCTCTCCCCCTGAAATGAAGGGGAACAATTGTCAGAGGTCCACAATAGGTCGTTCATTTAACGACAAAAACTCCATTCCCGTCCCTTACCTTTCCACAGACTTCAGTGCCTCTTGATTAATAACCGGCGAGCTCATCCTGGGCTAAGACAGACATAGGGACAGCAAGAAGGAAAAACTTCACAAACAGTTCATACTATCCATTTCCCTCCCCCTGAGCCTCCCTCACTCACCGGCAGTAGAGCCACAAATATGGGGAGACTGTCAGAGGAAGCTGCAGAAAGAAGTCACATCAGCAAACTAAACACCATCAGTAGGATCCAGACCCCCCTACCCCTCCTCCACCTACCGGAAAAACTGCTTAGAAGTCAGCTGGCAGCCTCAGGGAAGAAGCACCTTCCCCTGGATTTAAAGATGCCGCCCCCCCCGGCCGGCCAATCAGGCGCCGCCAGACGGCGCACCAATCATAGCCGCGCCCGCTCGGCCAATCAGGGGAGGTGCCGTGACATCATACAGGCGTGCCAGCCGGCGCAGAACCCGGAAGTGGAGGAGAAGCAGCGGCGCCCGGCTCCCATGCAGGAACCCAAGGACCAGAAATAACTGACAGGGAAAAGAACCCAGGATGGCTGCCTCCGCGCGACTTATGGCCATTTATGCCAGCGCCAGCTCCGGCACCAGGAGCGTCACCATCCGAGGGCTTTACCCCCTTACCGGGACCTTCCACCGCAGGGACAGACAGCAGGAATCGGGACGTCCGGAGCAAGGACAGAATAAGAACACCGTCTCCAGGTACTGCTGGCCTTTTATGCTCTGTTAAAGGGATGTCCTATACGGGGTCAAGGGGGCGGGGTTGACCCGAGGTGTGCTGCCATGGGGCAGAGCCAGGAAAAGCCGATATACAGCTCTTCCTGTTTACACTGTGATCAGCCGTGATTGGTCACGGCTGATCACATGGTAAAGAGCTTCTAACAGAAGCTCTTTACCGCGATCGGAGATGCGGTATGTCAGATAACGCCCAGTTAGGATAACAGAACCACTACCCGGCCATCATTCTGTATACAGTGGTAGGGAAATGGTTGAAGTGATTTAACCACTTGCCATCTGGAAGATTTACCCCCTTCATGACCAGGCCATTTTTTGTTTTTTTGGCAGTGCGTTATTTTGACTGACAATTGCACAGTCATACAATGCTGTACCCAAACAACGTTTGTATATATTTTTCACACAAATAGAGCTTTGTTTTGTTGGTATTTGATCACCACTGTATTTTTTATTTTTGAGCTGTAGACGGAAAAAGGCCAAAAAGTTTGAAAAAAATATATATATATTTTTTTATTTTCTGCTATAAACATATCCAATAAAAAAACTTAAAAAATCTAATTTCTGCATAAATTTAGGACAATATGTATTCTACTACATTTTTTTTTGGTAAACAAAAATTCCAATAGGCATATATTGATTGGTTTGCATGAAAGTTATAGCATCTACAAACTATGGTATATATACTGGATTTTTTTTTATACTAGTAATGGCAGTGATCAGTGACTTAAAGTGGGACTGTGATAGTATGGCAGGCAATCTGACACTGACACTTTTGACATTTTGTGGGTACCAGTGACACTAATACAGTGATCAGTGCTAAAAATATGCACTGTCAGTGTACTAATGACACTGGCTATGAAGGGGTTAACATCTAGGGCGATCAAGGGATTAAATGGGTGCCTAACAGTGCTTGGTGCATTCACTGTGTGGTGCTTTTACTAAGAGATGTGCTTTGCAGGGAAACAAAAAACGGCCCATCCCTGATGACAGGACAGAGCTCTGTATTGTTTACATTCTGTCCTGACATCCTCTTGGCTGATCAGCGGGTGCCAGCCATCAATCATTAGCCGGCACCTGCTGATCTGGTTGTGCTGTAACTAACCACAACCCAGCTGGTGCTATGGCCGCTCACAAGCACGGCCCATACCTGGAAATGCAGGATGATGTACTAGATATGTGATCCAGCCCAGGGGAGCCGCTCTGCTGTCGTACTCCTACGTGAGGTGGTTGGCAAGCCATTAATGATTTCCAGCTTACAGGAACATCAGCCAGGTATGGTATATGCATAGATCCAAGCTGGGCTAATGTAAGTATATATAAAATATCCATACTTGTAATTCTTCTTTACAACTCTGCAAGTCAGTAACCAGTCTTGGAAGCAGAATGTAGTGGCGACAAAATCAGAAAATATATTTATGCTTCTGGGAGGGAGATTAGCAAACCTTTTACTTTGCTCCGTGTGACAGAAAAAAAAAGTTCCCTTTATAGCCTCTTGCACATGGAAGTAACAAGGTCAGTAATACAGTGATGAGTATAGAGCTGTAACACAAAATAGAAAATTTTACATTTGAATGCAATGCACTGGCAATGAAGAAGAATTGTAGACTGTACATGTATACACATACACGTGTTTACGGGCTTTTACGTACATTACAGAACATTTTATCCAGGGTCTTTCGGTCAACAAGATCAGTAAAATATCAAGTCAGTGTGCAACTGGACTAAATGCTTACTAAATTTGGTATTGCACATTAGACATGCTCAGGGACGGATTTCCCAATAGGATGCCTACAGGCACCCTTCCTAGAGGGGCTCCCATCTGTATGACTTATTTCTCAAAAAAAATTAACCCCTTTCGCTTCTGTACATTATACGGACCTGACAGCGGGGGTTTCACACACAATCCGGGATTGTGTGCAAAACTGACAGGCAGATTCTTGCCTGTCAGGTGGAAGCATTCAGACAGCTGCGCTGCTGCCCAAGTGCTTCCACACACCCCGGCACCAGCACCCCCTCACCAAGTATTCCGGGTTCCGCTTGCCCATCTGTGAGCCCAGGACCAACATGGTGGGTGCCAGTGGGTGAAGGGGAGGGAGAACAGTGAAGCTCTCCTTCCCTTCTTGTTGTGACCCAGAAAGCGATGTGTATGACGTTACTTCCAGGCCCCCTTGTCACTTTCGCCGCTTACCATAGCCGGGAAGGGATGTATTACAATGCGATATGCCTTGCAATACATTCAGTGGAGCCCAGAGGAGAAATGCAGGGTCTTTTAGACCCTGCATGTCTCATTAAAGAGAAACTGTCACCTAAAAAATAATCACATGGGGACAATGTCCCCCTATGTGATAAAAAAAATAAAGTTATACCCAAACGTTTAGAATCCCCCACCCCATCAAAAAATTGAGGCCCTCCTACCCCCAAATGTATGCACGTACGAATGTAAAAGCATACATTGGGGGCGCCTACATTTGAAAACGTTGATTGCGATACACATGTTACATGCATACAGTATGTCACAAAAGTGAGTACACCCCTCACATTTTTGTAAATATTTTATTCTATCTTTTCATGTGACAAAACTGAAGAAATGACACTTTGCTACATGTAAAGTAGTGAGTGTACAGCTTGTATAGCAGTATAAATTTGCTGTCCCCTCAAAATAACTCAACAATAAGCCAATAATGTCTAAACCGTTGTCAACAAAAGTGAGTACACCCCTAAGTGAAAATGTCCAAACTGGGCCCAATTAGCAATTTCCCCTCCTTGATGTCATGTGACTCGTTAGTGTTACAAGGTCTCAGGTGTGAATGGAGAGCAGGTATGTTAAATTTGGTGTTATCGGTCTTACTCTCTCATACTGGTCACTGGACGTTCAACATTGCCCCTGATGGCAAAGAATTCTCTGAGGATCTGAAAAAAAGAATTGTTGCTCAACATGGAAGATGGCCTAGGCTATTAGAAGATTGCCAAACCCTGAAACTGAGCTGCAGCATGGTGGTCAAGACCATACAGCGGTTTAACAGGACAGGTTCCACTCAGAACAGGCCTTGTCCTCTTCTAAAGATGATGCACAAGAAAGCCTGCAAACAGTTTTCTGAAGACAAGCAGACTAAGGATACGGATTACTGGAACCATGTCCTGTGGTCTGATGAGACCAAGATAAACGTATTTGGTTCAGATGGTGTCAAGCGTGTGTGGCGGCAACCAGGGGAGGAGTACAAAGACAAGTGTGTCTTGCCTACAGTCAAGCATGGTGATGGGAGTGTCATGGTCTGGGGCTGCATGAGTGTTGCCAGCACTGGGGAGCTACAGTTCATTGAGGGAACCATGCATGCCAACATGTACTGTAACATACTGAAGCAGAGCATGATCCCCTCCCTTCGGAGACTGGGCCGCAGGGCAGTATTCCAACATGATAACAACCCCAAAGACACCTCCAAGATGACCACTGCCTTGGTCAAGAAGCTGAGGGTAAAGGTGATGGACTGGCCAAGCATGTCTCCAGACCTAAAACCTATAGAGCATCTGTGGGGCATCCTCAAACGGAAGGTGGAGGAGCGCAAGGTCTCTAACATCGGCCAGCTCTGTGATGTTCATTCCAGTGGCAATCTGTGAAGCTCTGGTGAACGCCATGCTCAAGAGGGTTAAGGCAGTGCTGGAAAATAATGGTGGCCATGCAAAATATTAACACTTTGGGCCCAATTTGGACAGTTTCACTAAGGGGTGTACTCACTTTTGTTGCCAGCGGTTTAAACATTAATGGCTGTGTGCTGAGTTACTTTGAGGGGACAGCAAACTGTTATACAAGCTGTACACGCACTACTTTATATTGTAGCAAAGTGTCATTTCTTCAGTGTTGTCAAATGAAAAGATATAATAAAATATTTACAAAAATGTGAGGGGTGTACTCACTTTTGTGAGATACTGTATCTCCACTCACGCCAGAGGGAGAGCAATTTTTCAAGCACAAAACCTCCACCATAACATAAAACTAATGATCTATAGGGGGCTTTTCACGCTTCGCCTATAGAAAATATAGGGTGCTGAAGTATGTCGCCATTTCACGGGTACACACAAATTTAAGGTTTGACACGTTGGGTATCTATTCACTGGGTGCAACCTCGCCTTTTATACTTTACCACAAGTTTGGTTAGTTTATTGCGTTTGTTTGCCCTAGACCTTTGCTATAGTTCATCAAGAACTTCAGAATTCTTTGCCTATACTGCTCCTGAGATGTAAATCCTGGACCCGCTGATAGCTATTTTGCTTTATATTTTGCTTTATATTCAGGTTTGTAACTCCCTTGAGGCTTTTCTGTGCAATATGGAAAGTGCAGTATCTCATAGCAACTATACAGTAATCCTGTTTTCATGATGAAAATAAGGTAAACTGAAGGAAGATCTCTTCCTAGTGGTAAATATACCACAAGATTTATTATTGCTCCTAGAACTTTTCTTGAATAAGCTAGACTGTATGCTGAAACCTAGGATATTGCCATCAATTATAAATTTACATTTTCAGTTAGCCCCTTATATAGACCACCAGTATATCTCCAGTTTTTTTAATGCCACGTAGGTTGAGACAATGAAGTTTATTACACTGAGTAGTAAATGGTTAAACTCTGTGCTCAGACAGATGGATCTTTGTTGATGATTTTGTTGTTTTATAGTTAACATACACTTTTAAATACATCTTTGTTCTTCTGTAAAATGGATTGGGTTTCAAATGCATTTCAAAGACTTAAGTTAATATAAACCTCTTAAGGACAATGACGTTAGAAAAATATGATTGGGTTTGTATATATAGGTCATATTTCATACAAGGATATGAAATATAATCCATTCTTATCATAGGGAAATCCATTTAGTGAAGTGATTATATTTTCTTTAACGGTGAAGAGGGGACCTGGATTAGGCTACGGATATAGTTTAAGTTGTTTTTTAATATTTTATATGCGGAGCAATATTATGAAATCTGCCTCCTTTAATCTCAAGCAGACGTATACTTTAATATTTATTTTTTAAAAAAAGGATTTATTGTTAGTTTGGAAGTTAAAGCTGTACTTGAGGATGCATGTATAGTTGGAGGTCATCAGATCACTTTGCCATGAGCCTTAACAGTTGGTCTTTTCAAAAAGGAGGTCCAGAGAGCAATGACTTCTGTCCCAATTTAATAAGAGTACTTTTTCCTAAGTGCCAATTCCTAAAGCCCAACTCTAGACAAATTTTTCTTTATTTATATGCTCCTCTAGGTTTTCTACAACATAATGAAGCAACGTTGGCTGCAATGTCCACCTGTAATCCGAAACTGCCCCCCTGCAATACTACTTTTCTGCTACAAGATGTCTTTAGTCTTCTGTTTGCCCAGCGTCACTCAACCCAGAAGATTAAGGGCGATTCTGTGAATGAAGCACCCTTCAGTTACAGTATATTGTTGCAGAAGTGGAGAAGAACCCAACCTGTAACTTGATCAGCCCAAAGACTTCAGAAAAGATAAGCAAACAGCATAACACACAGTTGAGGTAGGGGGGCTCCAGTGTGGATAGTCACCTGGCACAGATCTAAGGCCAGAATTGGGCTTTAAGTGCAGTAACGCATACCAGCCAATCTGAATTCACTGTGTGCCAGTGAGAATAGTACAAGATGGATTCTGACTGGTTGCTCTGGGTTATTAACACCCAACAATAACCATTTATATGTAAATTAGAACATTGTATTGTGTTAGGCAGTAAAGGCTTGTTTACACTAGCGGTGACCTCTGAAGAGCAATCCATAACCCCTAAAAACTCACTCCATTGTACCGAACCCACGTGAGTTCAGACAGTACAGCTCGCCAAAAGCAACAGGAGGGAATCATTCTTGCCATGCCACAATGCAAAGCATCACAGCCATGGCATGTGTACACCCATGCCCCTGCTTTTGCAATTTAATGCATTTATTGCCGCCCCAAACACCAGTGTAAAGCTAGCTTTGTCAAGTAAAAGGAACTCCTATATTCAAATCAGATTTCAGTTTATTGTACTAAACTCAGTTAAGCTGGATACACACTATACAATTTCTTTAGGTTTTTTCCTTAAGGCTGGGTTCACACCATTGCGAATTGGATGCGGATTCACCGCATCCAATTCGCAATAGCAGGAGATTTTGACTGGTTCTCTATGGAGCCGGATCACATATCTCCGCAGCAGGTCCGGTGCATTTTTCACAAAAACGCTGTGTGACTTTTGATCAGTTTCAAGTCCGAATACAGCTCAAAATTTGGGCTGAAATCGGACCTGAAACGGTGAACCAGGAGGCACCGGACCCCTGCTGTGAGCCGCATGCGGTTCATATGTGAACCCAGAATTATATTTACCAAAACCATATAATAGGAGGTCAAGCCTAAAGACTTTCAATTTGTATGCAATCAGGCAGGCCCTTACACTTCCTAAATGAAGGTAAATCTAAAGGAAACCAAAGATCAAAAGTTGTATGTACATCATCAATCTTGCATTGCCTAAAGGTTCATTCACACAAATAGCTAGGGGGGGGGATAAACCCCCTCACCCCCTGTCAAATGCCCCCTCAAATGCAATACAAACATGGATCACACTTCAGAGGGTGCCACATGAGTTAAAGAGCCCTTACTGGTAATGTTTAGTGTTGACAAGCAAACTGAGCATGCTTTCAGATGTATTCACTTTGCATTTTAGATGCTTCTGAGTTACTTCTCAGCTGCTTTTTAACTTACACTGACTTCTGTGGAAAGAAAAACTGTTCTGATTGATGCAAATAATCTGTGGATGTGGAATATGCAAACTGAGGCTGTTGCCCATAGCAACCAATTAGACCTCATTCCCTCATATTTAAAAGCAAATAAGATATTTCTCCTAAAGAATGACAGAATAGGAGTAACATGTATCAACTAAACCAGCTGTACAGGATCAATCCTCATAATTACACAGCAGGCTTGTCCTTACTGTGAGCTGTTCAGCAGGTTAAAACAACTAGTTGGGGAAAATCCAGTTTCATAATTTTAATGCACAGCTGTGCGGTCCATTACAGCGGATTATTACTGGTCTGTTGAGTTCTAATACAGCTAATCTGCTGCTAGTAGCTCTGCGGTGAGCGTAGATCCTATAATATAACCGTCTGCAGAGACATGAACCTAACTTGCTTATGTTTCTTGTGAATGTACAGGCCACCCTGCTGAACAATCACTACATTTATTTGCGATGTTGATTCCTATTAGATATCATTAGGTACACAATAATTATAATAATTACGTGCATTGCTTAGGCTACCCTGCAAAATAACAATCTCTCTTTTATTCTCAAGTCATTATTGCCATGGCTTCACATTAAAACAAAATCTAATTAAATTTTTTTTTCAAAATGATGCCTGCATTTTTGATTTGAGGAATGAGAATTGTGGCTTTGTGGATATGTTCTTAGATGTCTGTAGTTAAGACTTTTTTTTTTGGTGATTGGATAGGGAAAGGGAATGTGTTTGCACAAGTACACAATTTGGTGGATCTAGACCAGTTTGTCTATAAATAAGCTGGTTATTGGTCAAGAAAAGAAAAGTTATTTTGGACCCAATTTACCAATAACCAATTTGTGTAGCCCCCAACTTAACAACTTTGCATGAAAGGATATCGAAAGAAAATCTGGAGTACATTGGCCATGTTAGTCTATGTTTGTGGTTATTGCACATTTTGCTTTTTGGTTGCAACACAGTCCAGTAATTCAGCAAATGCAAGTAAATATATTGTTTAGATATGGCCATACGTATGATCAATGTGATAAAGATAGGGCCTCTTGAATTCAAAATAGAGACAGGTTGGCAGCCTAATTGTAACATGCATAGCTTGTTTTAAAATCATACTTTCACATTCAATTCTATATACTATAGATATATAAAATGTGTAATATTATATCATATATATTATATTATATATATATATATATATATATATATATATATATAGTATTATATATTAAAAATATATATGGCTGTATGCAGCTATACACAGCTACGAGCAGGGCCGGTGCTACCACTAGGCAAACAAGGCAACCGCCTAGGGCTCATTGCTGCCTAGGGCGCCTGGCCACTGGTGATCCGACTCCCTCTCTCGGCAGCCAGCAACTAACTGTTAGGCAGCCACTCCAGAGTCCCTCCATAGTGTAGTGTCAGTACAGTAGAGTCATTCTGTCAGAGGCGCAGTGGCAGCGGAGGACCTGCACCGCTGCACGCCTCTGATCATTAGCAGTGACCTGTGCCCCACTCTCACAGCGTGCGCTCACTCATGTCACCAGCCAGCTTTACCTCTCTGCCCAGTGCCCAGCCCTGCTGTGTGATTCCTAGTTCTGGCGCCCAACAACCCCCCCCCCCCCGTCGTGGAGGCCACTCTCCATCCTGGCCTGTCCTGGCACTGCAGCATCACTGGAGTCACTCAAGCATGGCGCCTGGCGGAATCGCTCTGGGCTTGGTAACAGGTGGAGCCTGGAGGAGGCTGGAGACACCGAGGCAGGCAGAGCAAAGTGGAAGAAGTTTGTTCCTTGGCTCGCACACCACGCACTGGCAGGGCAGCCAGGGTCACGTCCTGGGATGCAGAGGAGAGCAGTTTGCAGAGCCCCAGACCATCATCACCTAGTGGTGAGTAAAAACTGTGGTGAGTAAAAACATGCAATTTGTAAATGTATATATAGTGTATAATGACTGCCAAGTGCCAATAAAACTGATGTGTGAGTGTACCGAGGGCCCCCTCCTCCTCCCTGGTGAGGCGCTGATCAGGCTGCATTTGATGGGCGCTGGTGAGGCTGCATTTGATGTGCGCTGATCAGGCTGCATTTGATAAGCACCGGTGAGGCTGCATTTGATGGACACTGTTGAGGCTGCATTTGATGGGACCTGGTGAGGCTGCATTTGATTGGCACTGGTAAGGCTGCATTTGAAGGGCACTGGTGAGGCTGCGTTTGATGGGCACTGGTGAGGCTGCACTTATGGATACTGGTGAGGCTGCATTTGATGGGTGCTGATCGGGTTGCATTCGATGGGTGCTGGTGAGGCTGCATTTGATGGGTGCTGATCAGGCTGGATTTGATGGCGGTCAAGGGAGTCAGGGGTGGAGCCAAGGGAGGGCGGCAAAATGAGGTTTTGCCTAGAGTGTCAAAAATCCTTGCACCAGCCCTGGCTGTGAGCAACTGTCTGTGTCCAGGGGCATATGTCCATATACTTGTTTATGCTCCTAGTTGAATATACCCATGTACCGCCATATCCTCATCCTGTATTGAATTTGTGCAAGAGGCTGTATACAACATCTGTGAATCCTGGGTGCATTAGTAATCTACGCCTGGAAAAAAGGAGCTACCCAACAAATAAAATGAGGATTTGAGCCCCCCCCCCAAAAAAAAAAAAAAATAATAGTGTGGAAATTATTTTCCAGTATATTCCAAAGAAAGCAGTAACATTTTTTAAAAGACCCATTGTCTAGATTTAAAGATCTAGAGACTGTTCATTTAGTAAAGGAAAACAAAAGAATGTTCCCTGAGCTTAGTAAATAAGGTGGCATTATCTTCACTCCATTTACTAAACTCAGTGGACACTTACTTTAAAAAAATAAATGTTTCCCTTACTAAGCAAACAGTCTCTACCCACAACACCACCTTCCTTTTCCTGTGCCAGTACAGTAGTGCCTCTTTTATATTGCCACCCATAGTGCTGCCCCCCACCACCACCCATTTGTGGTAAATGTGTATAATAATTTGTATGAACAGAATTGTTTTATGTATTTCTAAGTGAAAGACAAAGATGCCTTAAGCATTCACAGAGATGCCACAAATAATCACTATATCGTGTATAATATGTTTATTCCCTTTGATCGTTTGCTCCATTTAGTGGCTTTAATGTGGTATTTTACTGAAGTACCTCAGTCGTAAAATACTGTATTATGGCCATTAGATGGAGCTGACAATCATAGGAAATAAACATATTTTATACAATATAGCGAATATTTGTGACTACTGTGGGAATGCTTAAAGCACTCCCACATCAAATTATTTATAACTACTGTACACCCCTAGTGTTTTCATCTACTTTAAGTTCTTATAAAAAATAAAGGTCTAAATTAAACTGAATTGCAGACACATAAAAAAAACATAATTTAATGCAGAACTCCAAGTAAATTTCTTTCCAAAATGTAATCCAATCATTTTCCAATCATGTAAAAAAAAGTTACCTCTGATGAGATGTATGCCATTTGCAGATCCTTTCAAATTTAAACTTTCATTCATGTAACACAGTATAGCTCTCACTTTATTTCCATCCCACTTCACATATGAATGGTGCACAAAATGCAAGGCATTCTCTGAATGGCTTCTGTGTATGAGAGCTGCAACTTTCATATTCACAATGGGCCAAAATAAAAATGTAAACTTTAAAGAAAGGTCAGGGATTCTGTAAGCTGAATGCATCTCATGAGTGGTAACTTTTTTAAACAGCAGAGTTTAATAAAAAATGTTTCCTTGGAGTTCTGCTTTGATCAAATTATGTATTTATAATAAACAGATGCAGATAGCATAATTAATTGAATTTGTTTTGACACATCCTCCTGTAATCCTCTGGATAATAGCACTCTGAATGGTAGGGGCAAGCTGGTAAACTTGCCTTACACTAATCAAAATGTATCCTGTTAAGCAGCAGGAACTGGCTGAATTTTGATAATTCGTGTGGCTGACGGGTGTGCCTGCTTGATAGAAGTTGGTTGTTTGACTGACTTCTGTTGAAGGGACATGCTTGGGGAATTTTTTCGATCAGCAGCTGTAACCAATTGGCTGCAGCTGCTGATCAGTGTATTTTGACAATAACAGGTGCACATGTAGGCAGGTTCAGTCGGCTGTCTCCGCTGCAGGTTGCTATCAACACAGCGGCAATGCAGAGGGAGAGGTAGCCATAAGGAACATGGTTCCTCTATGGGTTCCTGAGTCACTGGGGCAGTGATCCAATGGGATGCTAGTCACCCATGTGACTCTGATGGCCATCTTTGGTGTAGCAGAGTCTATTTATGACCCTGGCCCCTTGGTTAAGACCCTGACCCCTTGGTTTGGCGCACATTTGCGTGTGTGGGTAGTGTAGGAACAAGTCACTCATCTGTCAGAGACAGTACTAGTGGCAGGGAAAGGTTCCAGATGAGAAGGGAAAGCTTAAGGCTCCGCAATTTCCTTGGACATTTCCTGTTTGGGCACAGGACGGCCAGGCTGCATTCTGCCCCTCCAGACAGACACTGTCGGTTTGGCTGATACCTGCTCCACTACACGATGTTGGCATCTTTGAGTGTTCCCAGTTGGGTCCTCTCCAGGTTTGTTGTGAACTGCTTTGCCTTTACTTCTACAAATCACACCTGGACTGTGTGTGTGTTATTGCCGCTGCACCATGCTGCACCCATCCACACTTGGCAGCAGTCGGCAAGATATGTCATTTCTTGCAGCGGGTGCAGAAGTTGGAGCAAGCACCATCAAGGCACCATTAGGATCTGCCCTGGCCCTGGGTATTTAATGGCCCCTGGAGGAGAGACTAGAGAGCGCTGCGTGCCTATACCAGGTTCCCACCCAGCTAGAGAGTGCTGAGAGCACTGCATGCTTATACCAGGTTCCTTACCAGCTGATCTCAGAGCTAGTTATTAACTTCTTGGAGGATGATGCTTGACAAGCAGTAATGGCTCTGTCGGTGGAAGATCAGGCCACACTGGAACAAACTGTCACACCTGGAGGGCATATTCTGAGAAAATGTGATGGTCCCAGAGCGGAGACAAAAGGCGCACAAGAGTACCCTATACTTTTCAGTAGCGCTCCAGCTGCTCTGGAAACGACTGGAAAAAAAGGATGCACATGGCTGCGTGGAGATTGCCTATACAGGCCATATTCTGAAGAGGGGTCAATTCATGGCAAGACTGAAAGCAGGCCCAGTCAGGAGGGCTCTACAGGAGCAAATTAGAGTACAATCCGCTATCTCCTTTCATGATATTATGGTGAATGAGAGAGGTTGCATGGGAACCAGAAGATGCAGAGGCAATCGCACCTGTAACCAAAAAATAAGATTCATTGCATATGCTGGAAGAGGCCATGGCTCGTTCACTGCTGTCTGCCATACAGTCAACACTCAGGGAACTCACCTTGGACATAGCCTCCCTGAAGCAATAGGTGTCCTCACTTTAACGGGACCCGGCCCCTTTCCCTAAGGACGAGAACCCACTATGGAAGGACCCTGAGGAAGACCATATATGCTGGTGGTGAGGTTGTTAAGGACATGTGAACAAAAACTGTGGCAGGCCCGATATTAAAAGCACATGCATGCCGCCGTTAAATTAGTGGCAAATAGACGACCCCCAGGACCAGCCACACAAGGTCCCAGCCAACCATAGACCGCAGTTGCTCCAAGCCCAATGGTATCCACCATTGTCAATGAATGACTGAAAGTCCCATGACTAATCAACACCGTCAGAAGTCACAGTCATGGAGTAATACTTCTATATCCATCGGTTTGGATCGCAAGACCAACTGAACCGCTCCTGGCTATCCTTTTTGTTGCCTATCTTGGTGGTGGGCATCACCAGGGTGAAGATCCAGATTGATGACCAAGTGGTGGATCAGATAGGAATGGTAGTGATTCATGGCCCAGTCAGTTCCTCAGTGCCCATAGTTCTGGCCATGAGTGTGTTAAAAGACTTGGACTTGCCCGGTTTTCTGGCTAGGTATGAATATTCTGTCCGGCAGACACAGGGCTGTGGTCTACAAGCAGTATGGCCCAACATCATTTGAGCTTGTGAAGCTCAACAGAGAGCAGCAAGTTCGGAGTTTTTCGTACATCCCCTAAAACAAAGCTACTACTGGCACCCCTCCAAGCGGTAATCTGGTCCCTCACCATTGGGGTCCACAAGAGAGTGCAAGGGGCCACTGTTATGATAAAACCCTGCAAAGACCCAGTGGCACCTGGTCGCACGCACCTTGTCCAAGGGAAGGTCCTGGTACAACTCATTAACCTTGGGACCATCTCAATTATGCTCCCCAACCAAGCCATTTTGGCGGATCTGTACGTAATAGCCCACCACTGCATCTCAGAAGCACAACCATGGGTAGAGGCCACATGTGCCCCACTTCAAGCATCGATGGTCTCATTGGATGAGCCACATAACAAGCTACTGCTTGTTAAGGCTAGAGATTCCTTTCCAGGACTTCCCCCTGCCACAGCAAAGAATGTTACATCAACTGCTAGAGGAGCACTTCTTGGTCTCTGCTGCCAGCATGGAGGACTATGGGTAAACAGAGGTCATTCTCAACACTATTCGAATATATAAATTGAAAAGACCAAAGTATTACTGGTGAGTCACCAACCCAGAATCAATATACAAAAAAAACACAATAATAGGGATGGGCTAGCTGTTCGTCTGTTCAGAAAACTTAGAATATAATGGGGCATTCGGGGGAACTTCAAGCGCCCCATAATGCATTACAATGGCGGGGGAAATGCCGCCCGCTGATTGGCCAAGGCATGTACATGACCGGCATGCTTAAGCCAAACACAGAGCGCTCTGCTGTGAGAGATATGATTGGCTAAAGGCAGGGTGCCTTTAGCTAATCACTGCTCAACAGCCTCAATCCACTCCCCACACTATATAAAGCCACTTGTATAGCGGCTCTATGTTGTGTGTTAAACGGTGGATAGTGAGCTTATCTAGTGACGTGAAGGCAGTTCAGGTAGTGATTACTGTGAAACAAATGACAGATAGATAGAGCGATCTGTATACAGTCAGTTAGTGTAGAGTGAAATAGATAGATAGATAGATAGATAGATAGATAGATAGATAGATAGATAGATAGATAGATAGATAGATAGATAGGGCAATCTATATACAGTCAGTTTGTGTAGAGTGAAATATATATTAGACAGATAGATAGATAGATAGATAGATAGATAGATAGATAGATAGATAGATAGATAGATAGATAGATAGATAGGGTGATCTATATACAGTCAGTGCAGGCAGGGCAAGAAAATATAAATACATTCCTAGTGTGTATATATATAATGCAATGCCTTTAGTATATATTATATACAGCCAATTCAGTGTATAGAGTATATAGCATCCATTCAGGCAGTGAAAGAATATATATATATATATATATATATATATATATATATATATATATATATACACACACACATATACTTACACAGCGAATTGAGTGTACTCTATATATCAGGATATCAGGAGCCGCTCGGTCGTTATCCCAGGCAGTGGGAGGGGCCATCCCCCGCTACCGTCCGCCACTCCGATCGGACACATCCACTGACTCGAGTCCCTGTGGAAACCGGAATCAGCTTCGGTCGGGACTCCTCCGTACATTTCCAGAAGTGACGTCACAACGTCACTTCCAGTTTACTTGGCGGCTAACGGCGCCGGTTTTAAAAAAATGACAGTATTCAGAAACACAGTTTTTGGCGATCTGAATACTGTGAAGTTTAAAGGAGGGATAGACCCCCCATCCCTCCAAAAAGAGTACCTTTTAACATATATTACTATCACAAGGGGTGTTTACATTCCTTGTGATAGCAATAAAAGTGATCAGATTTTTTTTTTTTAAAGGAACAGCAAAGAAAACGCATACATAAGTCACGCCCGCATATGAAAACAGTGTTCAAGAGGGGGGCATGGCCGGCAGACGCGGTGAAAGCACCCTCAACCGTCAGGGTACAGCATGAGCGAGAGAAAACCCCAGGATGTTCCCCGCAAGCTAGTGGAGATCTTCACCACAGTCCGGACCAGCCGCGGCCATGATGGCGGCGCATAAGAGAGAGCATGGCACACGACGGGCCGCACTCCGGACAGGACGCTGCAAAGAGCTTGGGCAGCCAGAGAAGCAGACAGGCAAGTAAATATACCTCCCCAACAAAAAAGCCCGCAGAAATCCAGGCCCAGACTCGACCCCATATCGCAGGCACTGAATGACAGTGACAAGGAGGGAGACCTCATGGAAGACATAGGGGAGGATACTGATCCCATATCGCAATTCTCCACTACAGGGCAACCGATTATGGACACTACCCTGAACAACATGTTAGTGGCACTCCGCAGTACACTGCACACTGACATTATTTCAGTGGTATCCAAAATTAAAGCAGAGGTGGATGATTATATAAAGAAACGGCAGACACTATTACCCAACTCAAAATGAAAATCGCAGATATTGAAGACCGTTCCAGAAGGTGAAATTTAGGGGGGTCCCAGAGTCGGTCCTGCCAGGAGACCTAAAGAGTTACATCCAACGGATGATAACGGCCCTCCTGCCAGAAATTCCACAATGTGAATTAATCATAGATCGTGCCCATAGACTGCCTAAACCTCCCTATCTTGCTGAACACATCCCCAGAGACAAAAGGATTAATTTCTTCCATGTTAAGGAAGGCCTGCTCCACACTGCCAGATGAGCTAATCCACTACCTGACCCCTATGCAGCAGTGAAGTTGTTCTCTGACCTCTCTCAATATACCCTGGCGGCACAAAAACAATTACTTATGATTACCAAATTGCTGCAAAACCACAAGATTTTATACAAATGGGATTTTATACAAATGAGGAGCAGTTCTTGTGCAAATGGGCGGCAAATGGCCGCTCCTCTTAAAGTGCCGTGTGGGACCCATGGTGCCCCTCGGTCTCATGGTAGGGCCAGCCCTGAGAGGAGGTTGCCACCGGTTGGAGCTCAGTAATATCCCCCTCCTCCATCAGAGTAGCGGCTGCTACTCGGTAATCCACAAGATTACACTTTCCATCCCTTTATCCCATGTTTTTGTTTACCAGTTTGATTTGGGTTCTGTTCTTGACATACGTACTCGGCAATGCATTACCGCTCCAGTCCATCTTACTCTGGATAATATATACAAAACTGTTTTTACTTATACCATGGCATATGTTTCTGTACCCCTTTCTCTGCTGCATCCTCTTGCTTCTCTTTAGACAATCCGCTACAACCCAGAGGGGGTCATTCAGCTTCAGAGTGAAAGTATTCCAGGCTCCAATACACAGTGTCGGACTACAAACCAAAAGGATTGATTGGATCAGGACACCTCAAGTATCAGCTAAATTACTGACAAGCTTTCTTTCGGGCCAACCACCATGCCATTAACATTTGTATCCCTTAATGCTCACGGCTTGAATAGCCCCTTTAACCGGAAAGCCAGCTGGAAGGAGGCATTGAAACTACAGGTGGACGTTTTCTGCGTACAGGAAACTCATTTCAGTGCCTCCAAGACCCCGCATTGCTCCCACAGACAGTACCCTCACGTCTTTATGGCCAATGGCCCAGAAAAAAAAATGGGGTGCTGATTGCCATTAGTTCCTCAGTATCCTTTACTCTCCAGGATCTACATACAGACACTAAAGGACGATATATTATTCTGGTTTGTTACATCAACAATGTCCTCTATACATTTGTTAATGTCTATGTTCCCAATGTAGGCCAGTCTAAGTTTTTAAATGCTCTGTACAAAAAAGTTGAGAGGATCCAGAAGGGCTCACGCCTAATGATGGGCGACTTTAACTCAATTATTGACCAAGAATTGGATGTGTCCAACACTCGATCTCTACCTAGACAAACACTAGCATCCTTTCTGAAAAAGAACCTTTTACATGACCCGTGGAGGTGCATGCACGCAGGAGAAAGGGATTATACCGACTTCTCGGCTCCCCACGGCAAATATACTAGGATCGACTTCTTTCTAACCGATCTATCTACATTATATAAAGTGAACAGGACTGAAATACTACCAATAACTTGGTCAGACCACACCCCCATCAAATTGATCCTATCGGAGGATCAAAGAGCCCTTCTGACTCGTCTCTGGAGAAACAACTCCTATTTATTTAACAACCCGTCCTAAAAAGAAAAAATCACCACCCAACTAGAAGAGTTCTTCTCCCTGAACTGTAGGCCAGAAACCAAAATAGCCAATGAGTGGTGCACGCACAAGGCCTTCTCGAGAGGTTTACTGATTCAACTAGCAGCTAGAGTCAGGAAACAAAAAACACATTCCATTGAAAAAACACTGTCTAAAATACAAACACTAGAGCAACAACACAAACACACCCTTGATCCCAATATTCTCACCGAATTAAACGCTAACAGGCACAAACTGAGACTCCTCATGTTATCGGAACATGAAAAACAAACCCACACAATTAAAGCCACTTACTACTCGCAAAGTAATAAAGCAGGCAAACTTCTGGCCAACCAAGTTAAAACTGAACAGATGAAGAGCGCGATAACATACTTGTTAGACCCAAAAAATAAGTGCAAACTTACACACCCGAAAGGCATAACAAACTCCCTCCGAGACTACTACCAATCCCTATATAACCTCCAAAATGATCCAGACACTGCACAGCCCACTGAAGCCACCATAAACCGATACCTGGCCAACTTACGCCTCCCCACCATAACTGAAGAGGCAGTACATAAAATAAATTCTCCCATATCCGCGGAAGAAATTGTGAAAACTATCCAAGAACTCCCTAAGAATAAGTCCCCAGGAGCGGTTGACCTCTCTTCCAAATACTATAAAGCATTCCACCCCACCCTGATCCCACACTTACAAGAACTTTACAATGAGACCACTAGCTCCAGCTCACTACCAGAGGAAATGCTTACAGCAATTATAGTCACCTTACCTAACCAAGGCAAAGAACCAATATCTCCTCAAAATTTTCGGCCAATCTCACTTCTCAAAACAGACCTTAAAATCTTTTCCAAAATCATAGCCAACAGATTGTCAGATATTACACCCTCCCTCATAAAGATAGACCAAGTAGGCTTCATTAAAGGCCGACAAGCGTCAGATGGAACCAGAAGAATGATTGACCTTCTTACAACCAAAGCCGGCAGTCTTCTTGGCCCTTGACGCCGACAAGGCTTTCGACCGTGTGCACTGGGAGTATCTTAGAGCTACTCTCACTAAATTTGGTATCCAAGGCCCCATTTTCAATGCAATATCTGCACTATATTCGGGCCCCTCTGCCCAGGTGTACACTTCCAATGCCCTGTCGGACTCATGTAAGATCACAAATGGGACCAGGCAAGGGTGCCCATTGTCCTCAATTATTTTTACCCTTATTATGGAGCCGTTCACACAAGCTATAAGAAAAAACTCTCAGATACAAGGAATAAAAATAGCAGATTATATGCATAAAATCGAGCTCTTTGCGAACGATGTCCTCCTAACCCTCATGGAAGTTTCTCCTTCTTTGAGGGCAGTACAGGAACAAATTGGAAAATTTGGGAAAGTTTCTTATTATAAAATCAATATCACAAAATCTTCCATATTACCTATCAACATTAGTCCTGTATCCAGGAAACCTCTGAAAAAAAGAGTTCCTATACTCATGGGAGAACAAAACTATCGAATACTTAGGGATCAAACTTACCTCACCCACATTAAAACTGTATGAGGCCAATTTCCCACCCCTCCTTGAGGTAATTAGGAAAGACCTCCTATCATATAGGAAATATGAAATCTCTTGGCTCGGTCGAATTGCAGCTTTCAAGATGCTCTCTCTGCCCAAATTACTTTATCTCTTTCACACTATCCCAATAAAGCTCCCAACTCACTTCTTCACCACAATAAATATATGAATTCTTACATATGGAAGGAAGGCAGAGCAAGAATAGCACGCGCAACACTCTTTGGAGTAAAGAACAGGGCGGAGTAAACCTGCCCAACATACAACTGTACCACAAAGCAGCCATCCTTGTACAACTCAGACACTGGCTTATGCCCAACCCTAACAATAGATGGGTCACCATAGAAAAATTGTTAATGCATAATAGAGACCTGCGAGCATTACTGGTTGCCTGTGCCACCAGACAAACACTGCACACACCCACGACCAACACCATAGCAGCAACACTAAAAGCCTGGAACTACGCATCATAAGGGGAACCGGAGAGAGAACCCTTTCAAATAATACCCATTCCCATAGAATCATACGAACACCTAATCCCCTCCTTCTCATTAAAAGTGGGGAACAACATAGGGCCCAAGCCATGCAAATAAGACATTTCCACAGGGCCTCCCCTCCTACTAGTATAAAAATCAATGAAAACTTGTGGACATTCCTCCACAATAGGGGAATCTAATGGGTATACCATTTTCTGAATGTGCAAGACAGTAAGACGAAAGCATCTCAGTTCATCAGTTTGGAAAAGAAACTCAAAAAAGACTACTCCACCTTAGAATGGAACAAAGCAATGTATGTATCGCTCAAAACCACCCACTGCACTTCCCACTGGGAAAATACTATTAAAACAGTGTACAGAGGATATATGACCCCAACTAAAATGAACCAGATCTTCCCGAATGTTTCACCTTTGTGCTGGTGCCTTTGTGGTCTAAAGGGGGACTTATACCACATATTATGTCATGTACAATAATTAGAGGATTCTGGAACGCTGTCTTTGACTTAATATCAAGTCTCACTAAAACCACAGTAACACTAAGCCCTCACCTAGCTTTATTTGGAATCCAACTAACTCAATTCCCCAAACAGTACCGCACGATTGTTTCCACATACTAATAGCAGCAAGGATGTCCATTACGAAGAAATGGAAACAAACCACAGCCCCCAGCATAGAGGAAGTCATCCATAGGGTAGACACTAACTGTATCTGCGAAAAGTATCTAGCGTATAGAAACAACTCTGAGGAGAGCTATGAGCAAAAATGGAGGGTTTGGACCCAAATAAGGAATCTAACACAGTTTTGACATGATCTGTTCTGGGGGCATGTGTGCCACCCTGGGGGTGCCGGGCCCTTCCGTCCGCCCGGCCACTAGAGAGATCCGGGGGGGCAGGGGTGCGGGGTACCCCTGAACGGGTGGCACAATGGGCCGCCCCACATCCTTGTAGTATTACTGTTACTAAAAAATGATATATGTGAACATAAGACCACCTGAGGCATAATAACAAATGGTGCAGACTATATATGCTTGTGGATAGGGCTTTTAGCCCATGGATCTACTTGTCCATCTTAAACAAGGAGCCAAGTGATTGATAGAACTATGCAAGTATGTATGTCTTCTTTGTTTAATCCTTTTTGCTTTGTTTTTTTCCCTTGTATTGCTTAAATACTCTAATAAAAATGATTTGAACAGAAAACGGTGTTCAAACCACATATGTGAGGTATTGCCGTGACCGCCAGATTGTGAACAATAATTCTAGCAAAAGACCTCCTCTGCACCTCTAACCTGGTAACCGTTAAAATTTTTTAAAGCGTTGCCTATGGAGATTTAAGTACCGGAGTTTGTCGCCATTCCGCAAGTGTGCGCACTTTTCAACTGTAACATGTATGGTATCTATTTACTCAGCATAACATTCTCTTTCACAATATATAAAAAAATTGATCTAACTTTACTGTTGTCTTATTTTTTAACTCAAAAAAGTGTTTTTTTCCCCAAAAAATTGTGCTTTAAAGACCGCTGCGCAAATATCGTGTGACGAAAAGTATTGCAATGGTCTCCATTTTATTCTCTAGGGTGTTTGAAAAAATATATATATAATGTTTGGGGGTTCTAAGTAATTTTCTAGCAACAAAAAATTATTTTAACTTTTACAATGTAATAAAGGCTCTGGGGCTAAAGTGGTTAAACTAATTTACAACAGCAGGGCCGGTTCCTGCACCCAACAAGAGTAACTGCAAGGGGTTACAGTGTTCTGGCACCGCCAACACCCAAGACACAATTTTCAGCACCTGTTTGACTGGGACATGTCATCACAATGTTTAAACTAATTTACAATAGCAGGGCCCATTCCTGCACCCAACGAGAGTAACTGCAAGGGGTTACATTGTTCTGGCACTGCCAACACCCAAGGCCCAATTTTTCAGCACCTGTTTGAGTGGGGCATGTCATCACAATTTTTAAGCTACTTTACAACAGCAGGGCCCGTTCCCACACCCAACAAGAGTAACTGCAAGGGTTTACAGTGTTCTGGCACTGCCAACACCCAAGGCCCAATTTTCTGGCACAGCAGGGCCCCCACCAAAATTTAAAAAAAAAAATTGCGTACGGTTCCCCTTAAAGTCCGTAACAGACTCTTCAGGTCTGGTATGTATTTTAAGGGGAACCCCATGCCACAATTTAAAAAAATGACGTGGGGGTCCCCCCAAAATCCAAACCAGACCCTTATCTAAGCACACAACCCTGGCATGGCAGGAGGGGGCGAGCGAGCCTCTGAACCATACCAGGCCACATGCCCTCAACATGGTGAGGATGCTTTGAGGTCACCCCAAAGCAGCTTGTCCCCATGTTGGTGGGGAGAAGGGCCTCATCCCCACAACCTTGTGGGGGTCTGCAGGTGGGGGGCTGATCGGAATCTGGAAGCCCCCTTTAATAAGGGGGCCCCCAGATCCTGACCCCCCTATGTGAATAGGTATGGGGTACATTGTACCCCTACCCATTCACCAAAAAAGTGGTAAAGTGTTAAAAAAACAAGAGACACTTTATTGTGTAAAATAGCTCTTCTTTCTTCCTCCATCTTCTCCTGCCCTGGTCCCTCTGGTCTTCTGCTTCTTCTTTTGGTCTTCTTCCTTCCTCTCTTCATCTTCAGTCTTCATCTTCTTCCTTCTTCTTTCACCGCCCCCATGCCTGCTGCCGCAGCCGTGCCATCTGGAGGCGTCTCCAGTCTCCGGTCTGCAGTCTGACATTTATTTTACAGGTAAGACGTCCACTGCGCTTCCCCAAGCAATCAGGAGCCCTAGATCCAAGGAGCATAGCTGTCGTTATTCATTGTTTCTCTGTTTTCTCTTGGTATCCATCTCCTGTGAGAATCCCCCAGGCAACATAATGGTTCTCTATTTGTACTTATCTCTGCTTACCTGGTTTCTTCTCTTTTTTACTCTGGCACACCTTACAATCCAGGAAAGCATTCAGTCTGTCCAAATAAACACTGCTTTCAGCCTCCATGGCTGAAACTTCTCCCACCTAGATACTTGTTCCTGAAAGTTGTGCTGCCCCAGGATCACCTACCATACATTACTCTGGAGCCATGATCTACCACCAGTGATTAATAGCACGGAAGGAAGCCTGGTGGACTTCTTCTACTTGTTTGGTTCCCACACATACTTGTCTCCCTGTTGCTTGTTCTTCACATAACTGTGAGCACATAGGTAACAATTATTCATGCTTTCTCTATAGTAATGCGAACCCATAACTGACAGTCATATATACGCTATGTTGGTTGAGATGTTCTTGAGTTCTCTGATTAGTTTCAAACCTTAATGCTTAAATAATATTGCAAAAACATACAGTATCTCACAAAAGTGAGTACACCCCTCACATTTTTGTAAATATTGTATTTTATCTTTTCATGTGAGAACACTGAATAAATTACACTTTGCTACAATGTAAAGTAGTGAGTGTACAGTTTGTATAATAACAGTATACCTTTTCTGTCCCCTCAAAATAACTCAACATACAGTCATTAATGTCTAAACCACTGGCAACAAAAGTGAGTACACCCCTAAGTGAAAATGTCCAAATTGGGCCCAAAGTGTCAATATTTTGTGTGGCCTCCATTATTTTCCAGCAATGCCTTAACCCTCTTGGGCATGGAGTTCACCAGAGCTTCACAGGTTGCCACTGGAGTCCTCTTTCACTCCTCCATGATGACATCACAGAGCTGGTGGATGTTAGAGACCTTGTACTCCTCCACCTTCCGTTTGCGGATACCCCACAGATGCTCAATATGATTTAGGTCTGGAGACATGTTTGGCCAGCCTATCACCTTTACCCTCAGCTTCTTTAGCAAGGCAGTGGACATCTTGGAAGTGTGTTTGGGGTCGTTATCATGTTGGAATACTGCCCTGCGGCCCAGTCTCCGAAGGGAGGGGATCATGCTATGCTTCAGTATGTCACAGTACATGTTGGCATTCATAGTTCCCTCAATGAATTGTAGCCCCCCAGCACTCATGCAGCCCCAGACCATGAAACTCCCACCACCATGCGTGACTGTAATCAAGGCACACTTGTCTTTGTACTCCTCACCTGGTTGCCACCACACATGCTTGAAACCATCTGAACCAAATATGTTTATCTTGGTCTCATCAAACCACAGGACATGGTTTCAGTAATCCATGTCCTTAGTCTGCTTGCCTTCAGCAAACTGTTTGTGGGTTTTCTTGTGCACCATCTTTAGAAGAGGCTTCCTTCTGGGACGACAGTCATGCAGACCAATTTGATGTAGTGTGCGGCGTATGGTCTGAGCACTGACAGGCCCCACCCCTTCAACCTCTGCAGCAATGCTGGCACTCATGCATCTATTTCCCAAAGACAACCTCTGTATATGATGCACGTGCACTCAACGTCTTTGGTCTACTATGACAAGGTCTGTTCTGAGTGGAACCTGTCCTGTTAAACCACTGTATGGTCTTGGTCACCGTGCGGCAGCTCAGTTTCATTGTCTTGGCAATCTTCTTATAGCCTAGGCCATCTTTATGTAGAGCAACAATTTTTTTTTCAGATCCTCAGAGAGTTCTTTGCCATGAGGTGCCATGTTGAACTTCCAGTGATCAGTATGAGAGAGTGAGAGCAATAACACCAAATTTAACACATCTGCTCCCCAATCACACCTGAGTACTTGCAACACTAACGAGTCACATGACACCAGGGAGGGAAAATGGCTAATTGGGCCCAATTTGGACATTTTCACTTAGGGGTGTACTCACTTTTGTTGCCAGTGGTTTAGACATCACTGGTAGAGTTGAGCGAACTTCTAGAAGTCCGGGTTCTGCTGGTTCGGCCGAACTTCGGGTCAAAGTCCGGGTTCGGGTCCGGACAGAACCCGAACTTTGTCCCGGACCCTTACAGGTTTAACCCGGGTTAATCGGTAAAAGGGAGGGACCACAGTACACTGAGCAATCACAACGTTCATGAGTCCACACTAACCCCTCGTCTACACAATTTAAACCACAATAACGAGAGTGAGAGAGTATGACTAGTGACCTTCAAGTTGTACCGTGGAGTACCGTTTCTTGAGAGACTCCTAGACTTTTTTTTTAACAACGAGATGTATTTCTACCGGATCCGATATTCTTCTAACGGTTCTGTTACTTTGACTCGACGGCGTGCCACTGGTTCTGGTATGTCACCAAATTGTCCTGTCCAAGGTGAGTCTTGTCTGGAACAGTATCATCTGGTTTCTGCA
>BLSH010277080.1:77224-87263 GCA_018402905.1 Glandirana rugosa | reverse complement strand
ATCAAGATATAAAAAATAAAATGGGTATGGCGCTGTCTCGCGATGTAAATGTTTAAAAACCTCAGAAATCGTGCCCTGAAAAAAATGTGTATAGTAACTCCCCTAAGGTGAATAAGCCCCTCCTGGGGAATGCACCTATATTAGTTAAATATATTCAGCATGAAAGACAAATATTTATATTCCTAATTTATTGTGTCTGAGAACATCAAATGACATGGATTTTAAATGACATAAACTTTTACTGTGAACAACATGCGTGTGTCCAGTTTATCCGTGCATTAGTGCTGATGTGTCACCAGAAAGTGTGAGTCCTAGGGAGTAGGAGGTGAGTGCACATGCACCCCCCAGTGACCCCCACTCACGTGATACACTCCCGTTCCGAGGGTATCCCCCCGGTTCACCTAGTAGTACTCCAGGCATTCCGTATATGGAAAGAGAAAACTCAAATTAGTAACCCGATTCTAGCTATATCGTATAGGGCATAGTATCCACTCACTCTTAAGTAGGCTGTGATGAGTATCCAGGAAGTCAGGCAGGCTCTTTCACTTCCCTGCGTTCCACCTCGTGTCTCTCCGATAGTGTGTACTGACGCTCACTGGCTCCGCCTTACGCGTTTCGTCATACCGACGTCATCGGATGCGGCGCCATTTTACAACACTATCCAGCTATTTATACGGTGGTAACCCAGTGACCACTGATTGACAGGACAGCATCGCCATCTTTGTACACCCAGTGCTCCAGCCCACATTCATCATTCTTCTTGTGGTGTACTCGTATTTTATTTCATATTAAAAATCGTATATTTTTATTTGTGTTACATTAAAACCGTATGTTAAAAAGGAGACTTCCGAGAAAATGTTTAAAACATAAAAAATGTGCTTATGTAAAAATTGGGAGATATAAATCTCCTTAGAAAAACCAGTTGCGACCCGAAAAAATATATGTATATATGCATAAAAGTGAATAGAAAAAAGTGAATCAGTGCACGTGTATAGAAAGTGAATTTGGAAGATATATATGACATTGCGACATATAAAAAAATGTATATAAAAAAGAGAGAAAATCAATAAAAAATATATAAAAAAAATATATGAACTATCTAGATCTACAGGTTTTCAAAGGGGAGGACCATCTGAACACCAGAACATTTTTCAAGAAAACCGACCGCAACGGGTATATCCCTACTAACAGCTGTCACCACCCAAAATGGATTGGTAACATGCCAAAGGGGCAACTCATGAGGATAAGGAGGAATTGCAGCTAGAAGGAGGAATTTGACACACAGGCAGATATACTTGTAGGGAGATTCATAAAGGATATAACAAGAGAAAGATGGAGTCTCTAAAGGAACAAGTTAAAAACATGGACAGAACAACTTTACTGAATAAGAGGAACAGAGGCACACAGAATATAGCCAAGTTTGCTTTTTTAACAGGATTTAACAGAGAGTACAAGCAGGTTGAAAGAATTTTCAGAAAACACTGGGCCATTCTACAATCGGATAAAATTTTGGGGCAGATCTTACCAAAAGGCCCAAAGTTTATATACAAGAGAGCCCCCAACATAAGAAATAAGCTAGTACATAATGTAATCACTCCCCCAACGAGAATTGACTTATTCCCCAGCCTGAAAGGCTTCTTTAGATGCCAAAAATGCCTACCTTGTAGGAATAGTAAATCACAGGAAAGGAGAAAGGAGACCTTCAAATCTACCTCCACGGGCAAGCAATATAAGATAAATCATCTCATAACATGTACGACCACCCACGTGTCATACGTAATTGAATGTCCATGCGGATACCAATACGTGGGTAGAACCACAAGGCCTTTATGGGTTCGAATCAGGGAACATGTAAACAATATTAAAAAAGGATTCCCGAAGCATAGCCTTTCCAGGCATTTTAAGGAGGGCCACAACAAAAATCCGGGAGTAATGACATTTTACGGCATTGATCACGTCAAAGAATACTGGGGGGGAGGAAGTAGACAAGTGAAAGTGTCCCAAAACAAAACTAAATGAATATATCTTTTGAACTCCTTACAGCCTAACGGACTAAATATAGACATAGACCTAAACTGTTTCATCAAAAATGAATGATTTTCCCCTGGGTGACAGAAAGATCCCCCAAATCCAGTATGGTTTTAAGCAGATGGGTTTTTGGGTATTTTAAAATAATTTTAAAATATTTTTGAGATAATTTTATTACACAAAAAAATTTTTTTAAAACAAATCCTCCTCCTCCATTCACCAATTTTTTAGTCGCCGCACGTTTTTCAATACGTATTTTCTGATAGACGCATAGTTTTTGTACCCAAGAAGTACAAAAATCCTTTACATTGGAATAAATGGATATTACACCATAACACTACGAAAATACCCTCATCCAACCACAATTTTGGTTGCAAGCACATTTTTTTACATACAAAAAATTATATACATTTTTTCAAATCCTAGTATGGTTCTAAGTAAAGCGATTGGGTATTTTAAAGTAATTTTATTATACAAAAAAGTTTTTTTATAAAAATAATTTCCCCTCCTCTATTCACTTTTCTAATCGCCGGATGTTTTTAATATGGGGATTTTAATGTGTGTATTACACCTCTGCAAAAAAGAAGTGCAATAATACTCCCCATTAGGAAACTGAAAGGTAAAGAAATACCACATCAGAGCACTATAAAGGTTCCCTCATCCAATCACAAATTTTGTCGCATGTACATTCTTAATAAAAACAAACAATAAAAAAGTTTTTTAGGATTACACACACCCCTTCTTTTACAACACCATCCCCAAATAAAGATAGTAAAACATACACCATAGCACCGGATCAATAAGTAATAAACACATTACACATAAAGTTTTTCATACAAAATCAAATTATATATATTTTTTATTGATTTTCTCTCTTTTTTATATACATTTTTTTATATGTCGCAATGTTATATATATCTTCCAAATTCACTTTCTATACACGTGCACTGATTCACTTTTTTCTATTCACTTTTATGCATATATACATATATTTTTTCGGGTCGCAACTGGTTTTTCTAAGGAGATTTATATCTCCCAATTTTTACATTTTTTATGTTTTAAACATTTTCTCGGAAGTCTCCTTTTTAACATACTTTTTTTTTTCCTTCAATAGTTTTTATTGAGTTATACAAAAAAGAACAAAACAAAGTTAACACATTGCTGTGAACAAGGGTTGTTGTAAATCAAGGTTCATGAGTTACTAGACACATATAATTATATGGTGCTGTGCATATCGTCGTTGCATTTGAGTACAATTATCTATGATTCTCCCTCTCACCTGTCACCCCAACTGGGAGCAAACTGTGGACTGGGGAGGGGGAGAAGGCACCATTAGTCGAAGATACAATTGTAAGAGTAGTCTTGAACAATGTAGATTGATAAAGGGGGGGGGAGGGAAAAGGAAGAAGAGGGGTAGAGGTACAACACATCCTGGTAATGAGTATAGGTTGGTAACTATAGCAGTATTACTTATACATGGAAGTCCATAAGACCCATTGGTTATCAAAGTGTTTATATTTCAGAGAATTGATTGCCAGGAATCTCTCAAGTAGGTGATTTGATCGTACTGTTTGTATAACTTCAGTTATATTTGGGGAGTCTAGGGATTTCCATTTCTTGAGAATGGAGTTACGTGCGGCTAGGAGTATGTGGGTTACTAGGGGTCTCATGTGTGTGGGATAAAGGTCAATACCGAGGTTAAGGATAGCTAGGCTGGGATTAGGTTTGGAAAAAATACCTGTGATAGTTGATAGTAGTTTGAAGATTTGTGTCCAGAAGCTTGTGAGGCTGGTGCATTCCCATATTATATGTATCAGGTTCCCAGGTTTCCCACACTGCCTCCAGCAATCTGGAGACAGTCCGGGGAATATCTTGGAAAGTTTAAAGGGCGTATAATGCCATATGTGGATGATTTTGATCATCATTTCCCAATGGTTGCAACATTTAGAGTATTTATGTGTGGCTATGAGGGCCTGTTTCCATTGGGATAGGGTATAGGTTTGATTCAGATCTTTCTCCCATTTTTGGATGGGTGTGGATTTATCTAAATCGACCTTATTGCCTAAGGCATTGTATAGAAGTGATATGCCCTTCTCTTTCATGGTGGGGTTGTTCAGGAATTCCCAAATATTATCTGGAATATTAAGGGTGGGGAGGGGGTGTTTGCTCAAGTATGATAGAATACGCATTACTGTGAATTTGTGTGCTAAGGGGAGAGAGAACTCTTTTTGAATTGTTTCCCAACTTTTGGGATGGGAGTTTTTGTAGAAGTCTTGGATGTGTAACATACCCTGTATACGGAGTGGTTTTGTGTACATAAAAGGGATTCGCTTGTCCAGTATCTGTGTGGGAAGGAGAGGGAGTGTTTGCTGTGGGCTCTGTTTTGAGTTGGTTGGCAGCTGTCTCCAAGCCTTGGTGGCAGCTGCTAACGTGGGGGGAAGGGAGGAAGTGTCCCATTTCTTCCAGTCATCTAGAAGAAGGAAAGCTTTTAGGTTACCTGTTGGGGAAAGTTGTGTTTCTATATTAGCCCATTTTGGGGTCTCGGTAGATTGGAACCAAAATTTGATTGGGTCTAAAAGTGCTGCTAAGTAGTAGTCTCGTATGTTTGCAAGTTCCATCCCCCCTACTGATTTGTGTTTGTGTAGGTTGGCCCGTGAGCATCTGGGTTTCTTATTGTCCCACACAAACTGGTTCAGGATTTTGTTGATGGCATCTAAGTGTTTACGCGGGGCGTATAATGGAATTACCCTAAATAGGTAAAGTATCTGTGGGAGAATAATCATCTTGAGAACTGCTGATCTGCCATTCCAAGATAGTTCTTTCTGAGGCATCTGTTGTAATTGGGAGTGAACTTTTTTAGCTAATTGCCCGTAGTTTTTGTGTACAATTGAAGATAATGAGGGGGTTAGTATGATTCCCAGGTATGAGATACCCTCCGGGTTCCATGAGTATGGGAGGAGACTTTGGAGGGTTGATTTGGTGCTATCAGAGGCTCCTAAGTTGAGAATAATGGATTTGGTGTGGTTGACTTTGTAATACGATATCTTGCTAAATTTATCTAGAGTTTCGTGGGCTTGAGGAAGGGAAGTCTTAGGATTAGTTAGCATAAGGATCACGTCGTCTGCAAAGAGGTTAATGACGTGAGAGCCGTCTCCTATTTGGAAGCCTGAGATGTTTGGATTGGATCTGATGGCCTCAGCTAGGGGCTCTATGATCAAGTTGAAAATGTAGGGGGAAAGAGGACACCCTTGCCTAGTGCCATTTGAAATAGCAAATGGCTTAGATAGGAGTCCAGAGGTAAATACCTGTGCGGAAGGGTTTGAGTATAAAGCCAATATCGCATTCTTGATTAGTCCCTGGAAACCAAATTCCGATAAAACATAAGACATATAAGTCCAATCTACCCTATCGAAGGCCTTCTCTGCGTCAATTGATAACAGCAGAGAAGGCGTCCGATGTTTCTCAGCATAACTTATAATATTCAGTACTCGTCTAGTGGCATCTGAGGGTTGCCTGCCCTTCACGAACCCCATCTGGTCTTTGGTTATGAGTTGGGATATCACCTTCGCTAATCGATTTGCAAGAAGTTTTGCATAAATTTTCACATCCGAATTTAGGAGGGAAATGGGCCTAAAGTTTGCAGGAGTGTTTGGGTCTTTCCCAGGTTTGGGAATAGTCACAACGTATGCTTTCAGCATTTCTGCTGGGAAAGAAGAGGTTGTTGAGGCTAGGGAGTAGACCGGGGCCAAAAAGGGGTTGATTATGTCGTGGAACAATTTGTAAAATTAGTTTGGAAGACCGTCAGGTCCAGGAGATTTCCCATTGGATAGAGAAGCGATGACCTTCTGGATCTCTGTGCATGTGAAGGGGGTGTTGAGATCAGTAAGTTGGGAGTCTGACAATTTGGGTAATTTGAGTGTATGCAAAAAGGACATTATGTCTGTCTTGTTGGGTTGGGGTGTTTGGGGGTCATCTTTAAGGTTGTAAAGTGTGCTGTAGAAGTCAGCAAACTGATCTGCTATATGTTGGGGGTTCGTTACCCTATGGTTATTTTTGGGGTGGAGTAGGTATTGGATTCTTGATTTCGCTTGTACTGTTTTAACTCTGCAGGCCAGCAGTTTACCCGCCCGATTGGCATTGGAGTACCAATTTGCACGTACTGATCTCAAGTATTTGTCGTGGGAGTGCAGGAGGAGTAGTCGGAGCTCTTCTCTAAGTTTCTGTAGGGACTGTATTTTGTCGTCCGAGGGGTTTTGTTTGTTACGAGTTTCTAACTTGTGAATGTCAGTTGTTAGTTTAGAGAGATGGAGGTGATGGCTTCTCTTTATTCTGGCACCTTGTTGGATAAGGATACCTCTAATGAACGCCTTGTGGGCATTCCACAGTGTGAATGCATTATCGACCGAATTTGCATTATCATTAAAGAAATTAGTAATGTGCTGGGAAATGAGCTTTGCGATCTCAGGTGATTGTAGGAGTTTGAGATTGCATCTCCAGATGGGGTTCGCCTGGGGAGCACCTTTTTCAGTGATAGCGATAGATATTGCAGCGTGATCTGACCACGTTATGTCATAAATTTTTGATAGAGAGATTTTCTGTAAAAGCCACTTGTCCACTACAAAAAGATCAATGCGGGAGTATGTACGGTGTCTGGGGGAGAGGTAGGTGTAGTCTTTTTCATTCGCGTGCTGGCACCTCCAGACATCGTACACCCCCTCTGAATGCAGTATATGGCCCAGTGATGGTCTACTCCTGAGGTTGGTCGAGGAGGAGTCCATGAGAGGATCCATGGTGGCATTGAAGTCGCCACATATTAGTATATTCCCATATTTAGCTGTGTAAATACGGTTGAGTATTTTCTTCAAAAATTTAGATTGGCGAGAGTTCGGCGCATATATGGATACTATAGTATAAGGGTTGGAGTTAATTTCACAGTTGAGTATTATGAATCTGCCATGATGGTCTATGATAGCTTGCTGGAGTTGGAATGTAACTGTGTCTCTGATAGCAATTAGAATTCCTTTCGCTTTCTTCTCCGGTTTCGTAGCTGGAAAAACGTGTGGGAAGCTCTTGCGCGAGCATTTAGGGGTGTTTGAGGAACAAAAATGTGTCTCTTGGATGCATAATATGTCCACATGGTTTTTCAGAGCTTCTTTCCACAATGTATGTCTCTTGGCCGGTTGGTTCAGGCCTTTAGCATTCAATGATAGGCATGTGATGGTCATGGTTCAGGATTGGAAGTGATTGTGTGTTCCAGATGCCACTTACTGTAAGGAGGAGCAGGAGGCAATTGTCTGCTCGGAAGGATCGGAGAGAGTCAGAGAAGAGTGTCCACTTTATCCGCTTTGTTGTCCAGCTGCACATTATGGTAGTGTTCAGTATGTCTTGGGTTTGGAGATGTGATTCCGGGATGCTTGCATACCTCAGGTAAATGGGAGAGAGCAGAAAAGAGGGTAGGAAAAACAAAACATAATGGTTAAGAACTTGGTCCCTTTCAGAGGACCGTGAACATAGCATAATGTCCTGGTAGTGGGAGGGTTCAGGATAGGTATCCGCTTGGTGACCTGCCGGACTATAATTAAAGACTGGAAGGCTGGGATAGAGTTGCTGAGGGGTTCCCCTTTTGTTTTGAGGAACGTTTGTGAGTCACTACCTGCCAGTCAGAATGCATGTGAGGAGTCTTGTCCGCTTGTTGAGGTGCATTCTGGGTTTCTGTGAGGATTCCCCATTGACGGAGGGCTGTAAGTCCTTCGTCAAGAGATGTTATGGACTTGCTTGCGCCGTTAAAAGTGACTATTAGCGTTGCCGGGTATTTCCACTTATGGGGGATGTGGTGGTTGCGAAGTGCTTTGGTGATGGTGTTCAGGTTTCTCCTGCGCTGGAGAGTGCGTCTGGATAGATCCGGGAGTAGCTGCAGTGCGGCACAGGTGGATGGGCGCTGATCTGGGTTTTTGAATGCGTTCAGGATGACTTCTTTGGCCCGGTAGAAGTGCAGTCTGAGCAGGACGTCTCTAGGGATGTCTTCAGCTATGAAAGACGGTTTGGGCAGTCTGTGAACCCTGTCAACTGTAAGCTCCACAGCCGAAAGCGTGGGTGCCAGGGACGAGAATAGTTCATGAACATATTGGGGGAGTTGTGTTGGGGCAACTGATTCCGGGATACCCCTAATTTTTATGTTGTTTCTTCTCGACCAATCTTCTAAATCGGCTAATTTATCTCTCATCCAATTTAGTTCGTCATTCTGAGCTTCATGGGCATCAACTAGTGTGTTGAAAGTGTGGGAGTATTCTCCCATTGCATTTTCAATATGGTCAACTCGTCCCCCTAATGAGTGAATGTCAGCCTGGCATACTCTGAACATATGGCTTATGTCCTGGTGGAGGGATGTTTTAAATGAAGTCAGCATGTCCTTGAGGACTGTGTCTGAGACAGCCTGGCCCGTTGTGGGAAAGTCACTGAATGCATCATGCCTGTTTGGGCCTAGCGCGGCTTGTGCTCCACTCACCTCCATGCTGTAGGCCTTGTCAGCGTCCTCCATTGGGGTGCGCCTGGCTTTAGACTTAGCTGGGCTCCTGGTGGTAGGGGTGGAGGCTGCGGAGGACGAGCCGCTGCTGGGCTGGTACTCCTTGTCCACTGCTGCTCCGCTGCGGGGAGGATGAGGGATTCCAGGATCTCCGGTCCCGGCGTCTCCTCCGCCTGCATGTGCGCCGCCACCATTGTGGAGAGGAGAACGCTGGGCTGCAGGAAAGAAGGCCGTCAGCTTCCCCGGCTGTGCGGGCTGACCTTTTCTGCGGCGGGTCATTGCGGCTGCTTGTCGGGAGATCCTCCGCGTTGTGGCTGCTCTTCTCGCGGTTCAGCGACTCCTATGAGAGGCAGATTAGTCCGGCAGTCTGACATGGAGCTCGGACGCCACGTCCCCTTTAACATACGCTTTTAATGTAACACAAATAAAAATATACGATGTTTAATATGAAATAAAATACGAGTACACCACAAGAAGAATGATGAATGCGGGCTGGAGCACTGGGTGTACAAAGATGGCGATGCTGTCCTGTCAATCAGTGGTCACTGGGTTACCACCGTATAAATAGCTGGATAGTGTTGTAAAATGGCGCCGCCTCCGATGACCTCGGTATGACGAAACGCGTAAGGCGGAGCCAATGAGCGTCAGTACACACTATCGGAGAGACACGAGGTGGAACGCAGGGAAGTGAAAGAGCCTGCCTGACTTCCTGGATACTCATCACAGCCTACTTAACCAGTTAACAACCGCCCTATAGACAATTGACGTCTACAGAGCGGTTGCTTAATTCTGGGAGGACGTCTATTGACGTCCTCCCAGAATCGCGCTTCCCGTGCGCCCCCTGGGGTGCGCACAGGGGAACATCCGTGACCGTCGGGTCCGGGGGACCCGACTGATCACGGATCGTGGTGAATGGCCGCTGTGAGCGGCCTTTTACCACGTGATCGCGCCGTCAAATGACGGCGTGATCACATGTAAACAAGCCGGCGAAAGCGCCAGCTTTTCTCTCCTCTCCGCACCGATCGGTGCAGTGTGAGAGGAGAGAGGGGGGAGAGAGGACGTGCTGCAGCGCTGTGGGCAATATGTAATGCCCACAGCGCTGCCTAGTGACACAATGCACCCCCCATCATCCATTTACCACCCACCCACCGCCCCCCAGCCATCATCAGCCTCCCACCCAGCCATCATCAGCCACCCACTACCCACCCAGCCATCCACCCCCCACCCATCCTCACCCACCCACCCATCCATCCATCCATACATCCATGCTCACCCATCCATGCTCACCCATCCATCCATCCATGCTCACCCATCCAGCCATGCATGCTCATCCACCCAGCCGTGCTCATCCATCCATCCATCCATGCTCACCCACGTAACACAGTGATCCGTCGCGACACCCGTAATGTATAACGGGTGTCGCGACGTCGTGCAGGAGAGAGGGGGGAGAGAGGAGAGTGTGACGTGGCTAGCCACGCCTCTCCTCTC
>BLSH010277080.1:40375-66430 GCA_018402905.1 Glandirana rugosa | reverse complement strand
TGGGTTCCGGAAGAAAGAGACTCTTCCCCCCCGTGAAATCCTTAATGATTTCGTCCAGCTGTGGTCCAAACAAACGACCCCCCTGGAAGGGAAGGTCAGTGAGGCGTTTCTTAGACGCCTGATCACCCGACCAAGACCTCAGCCACAACACCCGTCTGATGATTATGGCAAAAGCTGAAATTTTGGACAGCATGGACATGTTGTCCAGCAGGAAGTCGCAGAGATAATGGAGGCCTTCCACCGCATGTTGCACCTTATGCAACTCATTCCTTGCACAATTGCAACGCCAATTTTTGCACACTGAGGAGAGGCACTCAAAAAGGGACTGCTCTGACATTGCTGAGGCCAAAGCTGGCCGCATAGCAAAACCTGCTACCTGAAAAATAGCCTTAGACACCATTTCCGTGCGATGATCCGCCGCGTCCTTAAAAGAGGGCGAACCCTCCACAGGAAGGGTGGTAGCCTTATTTAGACGGGCCACCGGTGGGGGCAACCCATTACTAGGTGCACCCCTGACAGGGAAAAAGCTACCGCTAAATTTTAACTGCCCCGGATGCCGCTCCCCACGCCCTAAGGCGGGAGAGGGGTCCACTCACCAGTCCGACGGGCATTGCAGGTAGCCACCCAAAGCAGACTTTCCCCCCTTGTCCCGGGAAGGATTGCTGCTGGCCAAGGCCACTGGAAAGGCAAAAGCCAGACACTGAGCCCAAGTGGCAACAGCCACAGGCCGCCCGCACGGAACGGGCCCTGAGTGACGCAGCCCTGTCAGTTTAGGGTAGGTCGCCAGGAGGTGGCCGGGCAGGGCAAAGCTTTGGATTCGTGATATCTGCTCTATGCCAAGGCCGGCTACTTGATAGAAGTCTTCAACTTTTTCATAGAGAAAATAAAAGCATAAAAACGCAGGTCCCATAAGGGAACCCAGTCAACTCCTTTGCACTAGGCAAACAAAACTGAATGCTATTGGCCAGCAGGGGGTTTTATAGACTCAGGTGAGGACGGCCCCCATGGGAGGGGCCAGCCTATCCCTGATGCTTTTGCATCTGTTTTGCCTAGTCACTCCTGATAGGATGACATAAAACCCACGTGTCATTTAAGAAGAGCTGCGTCTGTCAGTGAACGTAAGAGAAATGTAGTTTTTGGCTCCTGCTGTAGCCATAGGAGCAGATTGTTTATTTTGGTCTGCTCAGGGCTGTGCTGGCTTTGGGTGCTGCGGGCTTTTCCCTGTCTCTACTGTAGAAGTTTACAGAGTTTGGGGAGGGCGAAGCCAATCCCTGTGGAGGTGTGCCCAGTTGGTGGCTGAGAGAGCTGTTAAATAGTTTGGAGCCCTGAGAAAATTGTGTTTCTTCCTCCTGAGGTAATGTATTCATGAGCTGAAAGGAGGAGTGGGCTGCTTGCCCCTGGTGTCCCTGGGACTGGGTGCTGAGCTACTTACCAGAGACTGTACCTATGGACTGATCCTGTTCCAGGATTCCATTAGTAGAGCTTCAATATCAATTCTGCAAGCTACATCATTGTCCCCAGACATGAACCTATAGAGTGTTCCAGTCTATCCTATCTATTCTGAAAGCTACTTCATGATCCCCAGCCGTGAACCCATTGACTCTTCCACTCTAGCTTATCTGTTCTGCAAGCTACTCCATGGTCCCCAGCCATGAACCTAAATACTGTTCCAGTCTTGGTGCATCTGATTTACTAAATATCTCATGGTCCCCAGCTGTGAGTGAAAAAAACTGCTGCCGATGAGAATTGTCCTCAATAGAATTGTATTCAATCATTTTGAAGTATTCCAGACCACCCTGTATACCCTCCCCAGTTCCTTTAAGCAATAAAATACAGACCCCTAGACTGATCAATGAGCTGGAGTGAATGGACTGTTGCTGTGTGCCTGGGGACTCCTGCACTGTAGGGGGAATTAACCTGTTAGTCTGAATGGCTCCTACGGGGGTACCACTACAATAGAATGATACCTGTAACAGCTGTGATGTACTCAGTTTTTTTTTTTTTACTGATATGGAAGAATGCAGAGGCTAGAACCCCTGATCAACTGATGAGCTACTACTGACTATTCAAACCACACAACCTGATTACATTCTAATTATATGGGAATATGCTTTTACAGGTCACATACTAGGCAACTAATGTTCCTTCACCTGGTATAGACTGTTCCAACCAGGACTGTGCACAATGTAAGGAATCACCAATTTAATTTCCTTTGTATTCAATATGCTCATTCTTTTTTGCAATAAGTCTGTTTTTTTGCCATCAATTCTTACCATGATGCAAGGCTATTCTGCATGTTGTCTGAACAGAACTCATTATCACAGTTGACTTAATTTCACAATTAATTGGCTATCCGGTACAATGAAAAGTCCCATATTAACCCATTTTCTGGATGACTGCAGAGTACTGTGGTGACATATTGACATTCCCCTCCTGATTTGGCCATTATTCAAATACTTCACTGAACCTACTTTATTTACCTTTAAAGGTCTGTTTAGAAAAAAGTTTTTTTGTGACTTTTACACTCAATTTCATATGATTAAAACGTCATTATAGTTGAGTTGTCCAGTGGTACACTTATAATTTGTTCAGTACTTGTAGATTATAGTTAGATACATCTTACATGATGGTCATATAAGCCAAAATAACAACCTGTCTAGGGATAACAAAAAAAATGCAAATGTTTATCAGGCAGTGTTTGTTACATCTTACAGTGTTTTTTTCTGATTTGCTGTCTCTGCCAGTTGGATGTGAGAACAAACCATGCACTACTCTCAGATACATGTCATATTCTATTCTGTGCTCATTTATATCCTAAAAAGAATGCTGTTGTTATTAGGGGTTTAAAGTATTACTTTTTTAGTTTTGAATAGAGTGGAAAAGGATGGGAAGGTCTGTGGTTTTATTGCTGTCTGTGGCCCCATTAGAGAAATTCACCCTCTCTATTTGTCCTGTTTGCCCTTATCACAGAAAGTGAAAGGGAAAGAAAATCTTGAATTTTGGGCTGTCACCAGGACAGGACTAAAGAAAAATTCCCCAGACACCAGAATCTAGTTCTGGTTATCTTGGTGATAATAAGGGATTCCATCATTTTGGAAGGATTTCCTCTCAATTATTTGACTATGGGACAGAAAGTGAAGGGAAATTTCCTAAATGGGATACAGAGGGCAAAAAAACTAACAGGGATTTTAACCCTTTTTTCCTATTGGTTGGACTAGATGGACTTGTGCCTTTTTTTCCTACTTGACTAACCATGTACAGTGGGGAAAATAATTATTTGATCCCCTGCAGATTTTGTAAGTTTGCCCACTTACAAAGAAATGAAGGGTCTATAATTTTATCATAGGTGTATTTTAAATGATAGAGACAGAATATAGACCAAAAATCCAGAAAAAAAACCACAGGATACAAATGTTATAAATTGAGTTGCAGTTCAGTGAGTAAAATGTATTTGATCCCCAAGAAAAACATGACTTAGTACTTGGTGGAGAAACCCATGTTGGTAAGCACAGAGGTAAGATGTTTCTTGTAGTTAGTGACCAGGTTTGCATACATCCCAGGAGGGATTTTGGTCCACTCTATTTTACAGATCTTCTCTAAATCCTTAAGGTTTCTTGGCTGTCACTTGGCAACTCAAAATGTCAGCTCCCTCCATATATTTTCTATACGATTAAGGTCTGCAGACTGGCTAGGCCACACCATTACCTTAATGTGTTTCTTCTTGGAGGTATGTTCTGGATCATTGTCGTGCTGAAAGACCCATCCATGACCCATCTTGAGTGTTCTGGCTGAGGCAAGAAGGTTCCCATCCAAGATTTTACAATACATGGCCCCATCCATTGGCCACTCAATGCGGCAAAGTCTATCTGTACCTTTAGCAGAGAAAGAGCCCCAGAGCATAATGTTTCCACCTTCGTGCTTGACTGTAGGGATGGTGTTCTTAGAGTCATAGTCAGCATTTTTCTCCCTCCAAACACGGCAAGTCCCCCTCCTCAAGAAGGCACAGGCACAGACATGCCAATGAAGACCTACATGATTCAGAGGAGGATTGGAAGAAAGTGCTGTGGTCAGATGAGACTAAAATTAAGCTCTTTCGACTCACCATGTTTGGAGAAAAATCTGCACAGATTCTGCAGAGGATCAAATAATTATTTTCCCCACTATAACTATACAAAATGAAAAAAAAATAAGTTTTGCCTTTAGTTCCACTTTAAGTTAAAAAAAAAATCACACAGGTCACAATGTTCCCTTACCCTAGGTTCACATATTTGCATTGTGCACACGGGCACGGTAGCCCATTCATTTGAAACATTTGGGCGGACCTGAATACACACGCATGTGTGAAGGAACAGTGGCCATCATGTTGCTGTACCTTGTGATATGCTGTGTTACTTATGGACATTTGTAAGTGCTTAAGATTAATAAACTCCCTTTTGTGGGTGATTTTATGCTATGTGAAGTCTCTCTTTTATCCCATGTGCATTGGTCCTGCTGAGCTAATTCCCAGTGGTGCAGCAGTTCCCTGCAAGTAGTGGATGTATATGGTGATAGCTGACAGCAAAATTCCTGGTGTCTCTGCGGATGAGTGGAGGCTGGAGAGAGCGCCCCTTCCCTGGGAGAATCTCACTATGCACATGTGACCACTCTTACAGTATATGGAGGGTCGCATTAGTTGGTAAGCCTTGTGTATGATCAATAGCACCTGGGAGACTTTACAAGTGTTTGATGGTAACAGCCTGAGCTTGTGGGATTCTTTTTATTCTGTCCTAGTGCATTTTCTGCTGTATAGGCCTCTATAATAATTCCTGGATTTAAGTACTTTGTTGATTTATGTTGTTGTTTATTACCACAATATCACAGTTTATGTAAAGCATTTTGATTACACATATTGCTGTTAACAATGCACATTGGGGGAAAGGCCTATGGCCACACCAACCTGAATGTGCCTGATCTCGTCTGATCTTGGAAGCTAAGCAGGGTTGGGTTAGTACATGGATGGGAAACAGTAAGATCTTGGGGATCCATAGGATCATTACTATTTATTTTTATAATGTTGGTTTTGAGTTTGTGAGTGCTGCACTTAATCTATACCCATTTGAACCTGCTTGCACCTTTGTCAAACCGCGGCCCACAGGGAAATCACATGGTGGTGTTTTTTTGTGATTTACCTGTGCTTCTGAACCTGCAAACGTGCTACGTTTTTACACATGTGGGGGTGCCATTCACAACGAATGGTAGCCCCGCACGTTTTCTTACAGCATCGTATTTTCACTGTGGGTGTTTGCAGGTGTGGGAATCGCTGTGATTCCCGCACCCACAGCCATACACATAGGTGTGAACCAAGCCTCAGAGGTACCAGTATAAGTGCAATGCTATAAATGAATGGGCCACTTCCAATCATTACCTGACCCCAGTGTTTGGGCCAGATTTGGCATAACTAAAATACAACATGTGATCCCAAATGGCCGTCTCCTGACCTTCCACAACCTAAGGGACAGATTTCGACTCCCCTCATGGAGGTGTTTACAGCTTCAACACGCAATACACTCACAACTCCCCGAAACCTCCAGAGTTGCATTTCATTCAGTGGAAAGATTTTAGTTTCTAGCCATGTAGAAGGTATCCTCTCCTCCCTGTATCTGAAGATTTCTACAATGTACTCGGGCAAAGTCTCCCCCAACTATATTGTCTTTGGCAGTGAGCTATACCCTCACTTACCTCAGAGGACTGGGAGGAGGGAATACAACAATATATTCCTTTAATGATTTCAGCCAAAGACAGATATACCCAATGTCAATTTATCCATAGAGCGTACTATACCCCCCAACGCCTAGCCAAAATCTACCCTACATACTCAGATAGTTTCCCCAAATGTCAGGGTGAACTTGGAACCTTTATACATGTGGTGTGGTCCTGTCCCTGAATTCAAGAGTTCTGGAGGCATGTGGTGAAACAGATTAACAATCTGGGAGACCTGTCTATTGGGTTACATCCCAGAATTCTACTCCTGGGTATCTCTGATGTAGTGGCCCCTAATATCCACAAGCAACTATTTGTCTTCTATACAATGTTTTATGCTAGAAAGGCAATTTTGGTCAAATGGAAACAAGCTAAGCCCCCTACAGTGGCACAGTGGAGGTCAATGGTGGATGCAGTGATTCCTTTTTACAAACTCACCTACATGAGCCATAGGTGTCCAAAAAAGTTTGATAGGATATGGGCGGAATGGGTAAAAGCTAAGCCTGAATAACTCGTTCAGTATACGACATAATCCCCCCTCCTTTCTTTCCTTCCCCCTTCTCTCCCCCCCGCCTCCCCATTCTTTCCATTTAGACACCCCCCCCCCAGAGATACAGATGGTTGAACCCCCCTGAACTGGATTCTTAAACCCTCAACCTATCTGATTTGATGTCAAATACATTTCTTCCACTACCTCCTAACTGTATGTTGAAAATTTAATTTAATGAACCTGTAAATTACTCTTTTGTACTGAACCAAGTGCTTTGATTTTAATTGTCATGTTGCTCCAATTGATAAATAAAAACTTCTGTTAAAAAAAATAAATAAATGAATGGGCAGTTTTCAGGGGTGGGCATACTGACTGTACAATCTCTGGAACACAGAAAACAGGAATATACTGGTGTTGACATTTATTAAAATCAGAGCTGTGGATGATATAATTGTAGCGCCCCCTGGTAGGTGGGGGCTAGAGCGTAGGGGTTTTTTTTGTGTATAGGTGAGGTAAAATTTAGTCAGGCCTGACTGAGAGCAGGCCTGATTATTTTGATTTCTGGGCTGGGAGTGGCTCAGGTAGGACTGGGCAGTTCCTAGATGATGTCACCGGGTCCTCCTACTTCTTCCCAGAAGGGACTGGAACATTCTGGAGAGAGAGGCTGTAGGGGAGGTGTAGTCATCTGGGTGTTCTAAGAAACCCTGACCAATACCCAACCTGGACTGGCTGGGGGCAGACCTCCCCAAATACCCTGGGACAGCCCAGTCAAGGGAGGAGTGTGTCAGGTTGAAGTGGAGATGTAGCAGGTGCTGTGGAGGCCTCACCCTGGAGGGAGCCCCCCCAGTCTGGGGGTGGGGTGACCTTGAGACCTGGAGGTTCGGGTGCAGCCAGGGACGGAGTTGGTTCTTGGAGCAGCACAAGGGAACAGGAGAGAAGCAGAGAAGCTACATAAAATACTCTTTGAAGGATTCACCAGTGTCAGTGAGTGACCCTGGGAGCTGGACAGAAAGGTTGGAGCAGGCTGGGGAAGAGACAGTGGACAGTCTGTGGAGGTTGGAGGAGCCAGCCAGGGGAAGGAGTGTCACTGGATAGAGAGGTAGGCCAGTGTGGCCTGGAAGAGGAAGAGGATGGGCTGGAAGTAGTAGTTCATCCATACCCAGCTAGCACCAAAGTATTTAGCTACATTTTTGAGGGCCCATGGCTTCACAACTGGGAGCCAATGGCCCTTGTCTGTAATGGGTGGTCCAGAGGTCCTGCTAGCAGAAGAGCAGGGCCAATTTTCATTCTGTTGGTCATCATATCCATACTTGGGTTAAATAGAGTAATCTGGTTTGAATGTGGTGTGCATGGAGATATGACTGTGAGCCCAGGCACTTGTTTTTAGTTTCTTATGGCAACGTTGTCTTAAGGTTTTAACTTGTGGTTTGGTCTGTCATTTTTCAATGCATCCATCCTTGAATGTTCAATAAAGTTTATAATTGATCACTCAATAAGCTGCGGTGTGTTCCCTTTGGAGCCTCTTCCCGCACCAAGGTGCGGGAAAACCTTTTTTGTGTTCTAGCAGAAGAGCAGGCCTCACCATGTGCTAGCTGCGGAGGAGGAAGGAGTGCCATGGAGGCCTGATAAATTGCCTTTCAAGCCTGGAAGAACAAGTATTGTACAGGAGAGAAGTAAGGAGTGGAACGGTCAGCAAGTGTCAATGCTGCAGGAAGAGGAGTGTATATAATGTTGGTGTATATAGTACGGTCCTGTTCATCAATTCACTGGGCATCCCACAGCAATCCCAACCCTATCCAAGTTTATTCCATCAATAAAACAACAAAACAAAGCAACGGCCTGTTCCATGACTCCGGATGTGAGGAAAACTGTGCGATTGAGGGCAGAGAGACAGGTGAACCACCAGCCACCCCTAAGGCGCTGTTCGCTACATAATGATTGGTTGGTAACAGAAGTAGAATGATGAATGAAGCAGTGCAGGGAAAAAAGTTTACATATGCGACAAACATTTGCAATGATCAGAGCATTGGGTCATTAAGTCCTTCTGTCTAAATTCAGTCACAGCTTTTTTTTCTCATTATTATTATTATAAGGAATTAATAAAGCAACAAAGGATTCTGCAGCACTTTACAATATAAAGGGAGACAGTACAATTAAAATACAGTTCAATATAAAAGGAATAGGAGGGCCCTGCTAATGGAGCTTACAATCTACAGGGAAGGGGAGGCGATACAAAGGGTAATTGATGCAGGGGATGATCTGAGGTGGTGGCCTAAGTACAGTTTTAGGTAGGAGGAGGGGTGGGCCTCCCTGAATTTAAGAGTTTTCAAGGATCGCCTAAAGGAGGACTGGGTAGGAGCTAACCAAACATACTTGGTCGGGAATTTCAGAAAATGGGAGGAGTTCTGGAGAAGTCTTGTAGGCGTGCATGGGTGGATGTGTCAGGGGCATTAGAGAGGAAAATGTCTTGGGAGGAGCGGAGTGAACAATTTGAGCAGTATCTCAGGATGAGGTTTGTGATGTAGCTGGGGGCAGTTATGAATGGCTTTGTATGTTGTACGCTGGGTTAGTGAAAGCCAGTGAAGGAATTGGAAGTGAGGGGCAGCAGTCACGGTTCAGCTAGTAAGGTGTATAAGTCTGGCAGCAGCATTCATGATAGACTGAAGGGGGTTAGCCTGTGTAGAGGTATGCCAGCAAGAGGGGAGTTGCAGTAGTCAAGGCGGGAGATAAACAGGGAGTGAATAAGTTGTTTTGTGGTGTCGTTAGTTAAGAAGGGGTGATTTCTGGAAATGTTACGGAGGTTAAGGTGGCAAGATTTGGCCAGAGATTGGATGTGGGGCTTGAAGGAGAGGTCGGAGTCTAGGATTACATACTGATAGGTTGCTCAATAAATTTGTAATGTGTAAGGAGATTGAGGGGGTGAGCTGGGGAGTGAAGAGATAGCTCTGGGTGTCGTCAGCGGAGAGGTGGTATTGGAAGCTGTGGAAGGATGTCAGCTGTCCCAGGGAAGAGACGTAGAGAGAGAATTGGAGAGGCCCAAGGACAGAGCCTTTAGACTCCAAGCATTAGACAGTTGATCTAGGGGGCAGAAGATATAAAGGGTGATAACTAGAGTTGAGCGAATCCGAACTGTAAAGTTCGGATCCGTACCGAACTTTGGGGTGTCCGTGACCCGGACCCGAACCCGGACATTTGAAAAAAGTTTGGGTTCTGGGTTCGGGTATTTGATCACGCATGTTGAATAGCTGCAAGGCAGCCAATCAACAAGCGTTTCACTGGTTTTTCCTTAGAAGCCATCACAGCCATGCCTACTTATGGCATGGCTGTGATTGGCCAGTGCATCATGTGACCCAGCCTCTTTATAAGCTGGAGTCACTTAGTGCTGCATGTCACATGCTCTCTGGGTAGTGTAGGGAGAGGATGCTACCAGCGCTGTGAGGGACAGATTGCAGATCTAATAACATCTCATCCTGCATTACAGAACGATCTGATTGTGGACTAGATAGAGATTACTACTACTACTGCTTTTAGGGACAGATTGCAGATCTAACAACATCTTATCCTGCATTACAGAATGATCTGATTGGACTAGGTAGAGTCTACTGCTTAGAGCAGGCATCCTCAAACTATGGCCCTCCAGCTGTTGCGGAACTACACATCCCATGAGGCATTGTAAAACTCTGACATTCACAGACATGACTAGGCATGATGGGAATTGTAGTTCCTGAACAACTAGAGGGCCATAGTTTGAGGACCCCTGGCTTAGAGGGACAGATTATTGTTCTAAAATCATCTTCTAGTTCTATAGGGTCAGGTTCCTGCTGTTGCTGTAAGGGACAGATTATTGTTCTAAAATCATTTTACTTCCTTTTGCGGCCCTCTAGTACGTCCAGGACTTTTTTACAGTCATTTTTGTGCTGAAAAGTTTGGGTCCCCATTGACTTCAATGGGGTTCGGGGTAAAGTTCGGGTCAAGTTCGGTACCGAACCCAGACTTTTTCCCGAAGTTCCCGAACCCGAATATCCAGGTGTTCACTCAACTCTAGTGATAACTATGAACCCTTGGTAAAGAAAGACTTGGACTAGATGGCACACACATATGCAGAGTAATCATGGCAGATGCTAAAGGTTACACTTTGCAGTATGTGTCACCACAATGACTACAGCTGTTATGCATACAATACTGCGTGCACTGCCTACTTCAGATAATGACAGTTAGCAGTTGTGTCTCCACCTCCTTTCTACTCCTGTTTTTCGTCGGACTCATCTTGTCAAGGCACTTTATTTTGATAATCTACTTTCCTGGGTCACTTTATCTATTACAGTAAAATGTGTTCAGGAATCAGGACTAGGCTGTTAAAGTATATAGTCAGGAGAAAAGGGAAAAATTCAGATTTGGCATTTCCCATTTCTGCACTGCTTTCCTGTCACACAGATATGAGTAGAGGTAAGTAACCTGCCTTCTGCTACCCTAAGAGGTTGTTACTTGAAATAAAATTCTCTGTTTGCACCATAAATTACTTGAATCTTAATATGGTCAGACAAACTTTAATGTGCCTCTGAAACCTTAGTACACACCGGTTGCTTTGTTCAGCTGCCAGAAAGAAGACACGTGTAAGCTTCAAGAATATCTGATTGAAGTTTACACAGGGTTGAGCCTCTTCATACGCTCATGTGACAGTGCTGAGCCAATTAATAACCAGTGCCATTACATGAGTGAACGGGAATTATAAAAATGCTAGTAATGGGTAGAATGTGCTTCTGGGCATAGGAGCATTGGAGAAAAGCTGTTCTTTTGGAATTGTCCTTTGGAATTGTCCTTTAGATGCTATTCTCAACCCCTTAAGTGCTGCTGACCCCAACACGTACTTTGGCCCCCATTGCGGCAATGTTCACTATGAATTCTGCCCAGATTCACACAACCATTTTACAGAAATCATTCCTGTGGGGTCCTCTTCTTCCTATGCATGCACACCATGGCCCTGTACAGCATTCCTTTGGGAAGCCATACTCATTGTGGTTTCATACAAAGGCACAGAAAGAAGAGTACATTTGTCAGGAGAACTTCTGTGGGTCTCTGGGCAGAGCAGCACAATAAAGATCCCAGAAAGGGGGCCTAAGTACATGTAGGATGGGGTCAACACCTCGAGGGAGAGGGGAAAGTATTAAAAGAACAATTGTACTAACAATATAATTGTCCTTGCTGTGCTCTTCGTGGGCAAAGCACAAGTTTGTGTTACGACCCTAAGACAGGACCTGTTGGCACTTCCATAAACTAGGCTAGGGTTGCCACCTCGTTCCTTTAAACTTGAACACACTTTAATTACACTGGTTCTGTGGCTGATAAAGGTGGTAATAAAACTCACGTGGTGCCTAATCTGCATTAAATTAGCCACAGAATATGTGTAATTCATATGTGTTTGGGTTTAAAGGGATGAGGTGACAACTCTAAACTTGGCCCAAGCTATGCCACCACTTTCTCTGTTAGTTTTTCTATCAAGCCTGGGAATATGTTTTATGACCCTTCTGTCTCACGCACAAAAATGTGAATTTAGATTACAGAATTTTTTGTTTGCATTTACACAGTACTGAGGTATGAATGCCGGATCTTCCTGGCATGATGTTCCTGTGCAAAAAATGTCAGTACCTTCTACACAGACATGCAAGCTTTTACATGTGTATACACAAATATAAACACATACAAATTTTAGCTATAATATAATCTACAGTTCAAGGGAAAGGTGTGATTCACACACCTACTCATGCAAAAAAAAAAACTGACCGGTAACACAGATTTTTGTCATTTTTATGGCTTCTTTACACTTGCTCCAGGGCCGGCCCTACCATGGGTCCCAGTGGGTCTATTGGACCCAGGCAGCACTTTGAGAGGAGCAGCAAATTAAACCTCTCCTTCTCTTCTATTTACCCAGCAAATTGACCACCACAATTTTTTTCCAGCGGTTTTGTGTGTCATGGTGACAACTGCCCGCCGGGCCATTCCTCCTGCCCCTATATTACCCTGGCCTGCCCCTATACCCCCCTAGCCTGCCTATATACTATCCTATCCTGCCCCTATGCTACCCTAGCCTGTCCATATACTACCTTAGCTTGCCCCTTGGAATTGAACATATAGACAAGGTGCTATGGCATGTAAATCTGTCTTCCTGATAAATTTAATTTTAGTTTTAATTTTTTTTTTTTTTTATCCGTGGACCCAGGCAGCACAATGTCTCAGCCCTGACTTGCTCAGCTGTCTAAGAGTTTGAACCACTCTTCAAATAGCATTAAATAGGCATTGAGGAGGCATTGTGTCACCTCCTCACTGCCTGTTTTAGCCCCCAAAGGACTACCATGCTACAACCACTCACATTTTGTGTTGTTGTGGGGCGGTTGCAGTGTGGCATTGTTCACTTTAACAGGGGGTTATAATTCCTGCCACAGCCACAAAGCAAAGCATTGTGGCTATAGTATGTGTACACCCCTGGCCACTGCCTCTGCAGCCATACCTCCCAACTTTCTGAGAAGGAAACGAGGGACACCTATTCGCAAAAGTATGTAGGCATAGGACATACCCCCTGCCACGCCCCCTTAAAGGAGAATTATACAAAAAACATTAGTTAAACCCACAAGTGTTTTTTTTACCACTACTATTCCTTTATATTAGCTTTTTAAATGTACAAATGCAGCAATTTAGAAATTTAATGAAAGGTTTAGCATTGTAAAACATTTTTTGATAGATAAATAGTGCATTTTATGTATAAGTATATGCATCAGACCAAATGAAGAGCAATGAGGGATAGAGGGACATTGTTCCAAATCAGGACAATCCCTCGAAATCAGGGACAATTGGGAGCTATGTGCAGGTAAAGTGGGAGCAGTTGAGGGGTGGTTAAAATTGTGGCTCCACCTCTGGAGGAACTGATCTAAACATGGCACTAGTTTACTGTGTGCACATGCTCATTGAAAGCAATAATAAAAAAAAATGCCTTAACACATAAAAACGTGAGCTAGAGCACTAAAACGGTGGTTGCTGTAAGTAGTACTATTACTAGCAATTAAAGTGACACTCAACTGGTTCAAAAAAATAAATTATTTTCAAGTATGTGTAACGCTGCCCCCTTGAGGTTTGCTTAAAGAATCAATTCCCCCTTGGATCTCCTCATTCAGAGAGTCCTCCACCACTCCTGACACTCTTGGTTCACTCATATTGCAAGGTTTTATGAATAATAACTCTGTTCCAGTAATGGAGACCAGAACACAGGTAGAGTTATAAAGGTTTACATTAACTCTTGTTTCTGCAAGAAATAACACCTTTTAAACAGCAAGTATTACAATCCTTCACATAAGTAGTCAAGACTGAGGATTCTAGTGAATAAAAGGAGTAAATGATTTGTACACTTTCACCTACTCCCTGTATTCTCCAACAACAACAATAGTTCAGAAAAATATAATTCCTCCAATTGAGTTTAATCAATACCTAATAGGTCTTTGAGGAAAGTGGTAATTTGGTAGTATCTACTGAAATTTACCAGAGAAGTAGTACAGTGAATCCCAATTTCAAATAGATGATGCAAAGGATAAATTGGTACCACTCAATGGATTTTTTTTCAAAGGGTAAACAACATTCTATAATGCACAGATACGCTTTATCAATTAGCATTTAAACTATAGCTAAACAACTACACTAGATAGTTATGACTTCTGTTTAACTTCTCCTGTTCTGGCTAGAGAGTCCTTAGGAGATTAATCAATACCAATCATATAGCCCTGAGTATATATCTGGGGAGAGGATGAGATGGTATAGATGCAGCAATCCTGTCTTGCAGAGTTAAAGCAGTCTTCTGCCGGCAATGAGAATTTAGGTACCTATGAATACTGTGTCCTTTCAGTCACTGAGATGAGGCACAGAGGTTAAACTCCACTGCACTAAAGTAGACTTTGCAATGCACGCTGGCTTCTTTGAATAAACTGGTAACAACGGTCAGGGCCGCCATCAGGTGGGTACAGGCAGCACTGTTGTAAGGGTCCCCAGTGTCTCAAGGGGCCCGACGCCTTTGACTAACGGTCTTTAACATTGAAGTCTATGGCAGGGGGACACCCGGTTTGGGACCACTGTTCTCCCAAACCATAGCCGATATAAATATCAAACTTGGGGCACATGGAGAGGGCTCCATGGCAACAACTGGTCCAAATTTGGGACCACCAGCACCTATGGCTCGGCCATACCGGGTCCCAAAATTGACCGGTCATTGACCGGCAATTGTCAGGTGAATCATGGGCTTAATATTGGAGTCAATGGGAGGGCGGTACCCGGTTTGGGGACACTGTTTTCCTGAACCATAGGCGATAAAAATACCAAACTTGGGTCACGTGGAGAGGGCCCCCTGGACCACAACTTTGGGACCAAGTTTGGGACCTCCAGCACCTATGGTTCGGCGTGAGGTCTTATTGCAAACGTAGGGTGAAGCCGTGCTGCCTGTGCACTGTTTTTTACTGGAGTCTAGGGACACCAGCGCCGGCATGGGGCGTAGAGCAGCAGCCAGTACAGATGTAGGGAGCCCCAACAGGACCACATTAGGCCCTATGAAACTCTCCTGCCCCCCACGGTGTCCCCCTGTGTCCTCCACCCCCCCACATTGTCCTCCCTTCCCCCACCCAAGGTGTCCCCCTGTGTCCTCTACCCACCACAGTGTCCCCTGTGTCCTCCACCCACCACAGTGTCCCCCTGTGTCCTCCACCCACCGCGATGACCCCTGTGTCCTTCCCCTACCACGGTGACCCCCTGTGTCCTGCACCCCCCCCCCGGTGTCCTTCCCTCCTTCACCCATGGTGTCCTCCCCCACCACGGTGACCCCCTGTGCCCTTCATTCCCAACAGTGTCCTCCCCTCCACCACCCACGGTGTCCCCCTGTGTCCCCCCCACCCCACAGTGTCCCCCAGCGTCCTCATAGCTCCCCATGGTGTCCCCCTGTGTCCTACCCCCATCCCCCCACAGCGTCCCTCTCTGATTCCCTCCCCACACAGCATCCTCCTTTGTCCCTGTCTGCACAGTGTCCCTCTCTGTCCCTGGCATCCCTCTCTGTCCTCGTCACACTGCGTCCCTCTCTGTCCTGGCATCCCTCTCTGTCCTTGTTACACTGTGTCCCTCTCTGTCCCTGGCATCCCTCTCTGTCCTCGTCGTGCTGCGTCCCTCTCTATCCCTGGCATCCCTCTCTGTCCTTGTTGTACAGCGTCCCTCTCTGTTCTTCTCCCACAGCATCCCCTAAAAGGCAACTATGATAGGGTGCTCAGGACAGTAAGAACTTGCTTACATTTGCAGTTTGGGGAGGTAAAATCCCCATAGATGAACCCTGTTTTTTACCACCCCGCAACTACACCCCACTACACATGTTGCAACAGGAATTGTACACCCTGTTGCAAGTAAAAGAAATATAGCAACCTTGTGCAGTGACCAAGGGGCTAAAGCAGGCAGTGAGGAGACATTTTATCGCCTTTTCACCACCTGATTTAACCCCTTGGATCCCACAATAGCATGCATTGCACACAGTTGCAGGGTGTTTGCAGAGTGCCCCATTCACTTGAATGGGTCATGCTTGGCAGGCTACACCTGGTAAGTGTGACAGGGTGTATAATTCCTACTACGGCTGCAACATGTGTACACCCCTGGCCAGTGGGCAGATTTTGTGGGATGGCCAGTGGGTGGGCCCTGGGGAATGACTGGGGGGACAGATTGGCGCTGTCCCGCGAATCGCTATTTATAAATGGTGGCTCGTGCGTTCTCTCTCTCTCTCTCTCTGTAGTGGGCGCTCTCATGCCCGCCGCACTCTGCAGGACTGTGGCCACGACTCGGGCTGACTCGATCTCTGCTGGCAAGCCTTGATTGCCTAGCAGAGAGGAAGAACGGGGGTTCCCCGCACTGTCAGTGGGCATGTGAGAGATCTACTGATCCCTGTCACTGGGATCAGTTAGATCTCTTATGCCCCTGGTAGCCCAGCCCCCTCACAGTTAGAACACGCCTAGGGAACACAATTAACCCCTAGATCGCCCCCTGCAGGTTAACCCCTTCACTGCCAATGACATTTACACAGTAATCAGTGGATAATTCAATTTCTGATCGCTGTATATATGTCATTGGTCCCAAAAAAGTGTCAAAAATATCTGACATGTCCACTGCAATATCACAGTCCTGATAAAAATCGCAGATCGCCGCCATCACTAGTAAAAAAAAAAAATTGTAAAAACGCCAGAATTGAATTCTCATGGTTTGTAAACGCGGCCACTTTTGCACAAACCAATCAATAAACGCTGATTGCGATATTTTTTTTTTTACCAAAAATATGAAGAAGAATATAAAACCGATGAATAAATTTGTTTTTTTATATTTTTTTTTTAGATATGTATTTTAGCAAAAAGTAAGAAGTATTGTTTTTTTTTTGCAAAATTGTCGCTCTTTTTTTGTTTATAGCGGTGATCAGAAATGACGCAGAGGGGATCAAATACCACCAAAAGAAAGCTCTATTTGTGGGAAAAAAAACACGCAAATTTTGTTTGGGTACAACGTCGCACGGCTGCGCAATTGTCAGTTAAAGCAACGCAGTGCCGAATCGCAAAAAGTGCTCTGGTCCTAACGCTGGAAATCCTTCCGGGGCTGAAGTGGTTAATAACACATATATTGTCGTTATGCTATACTTTTCCAGTGCAATATATTTTTATTGTTGTTATTGATTATATTATGCAGTGTTGGGCAATCACAGAACTTTTCAATGACATGTTAGTATGTGCCCAAAATATGCATCATTTTTCTAGAACACGGCATAAATTATTTGCATATCATATAAATGTTTAAGTAGCTTAAAAATGTATTAGGCCCAAGCATTAAGGGTACACATAAATTCAGTAGAATATACCGTAAGTGTAAAGTGCACACTTTTCAGGATATTTCCAGAAATTGTACTTTCAAGGGCATAGCAACCTGTGTTTGGAGGGATAACCTTATTTTGTATTTGCTTTATTAATGCTTGTGTTTAATTGATATAAGCACACCTTACAATAATATTGGTTTGTCCTGAGCTGAAATTCACACCGCTTTCTACTGCAGGCGCGCGGCGCGCCCCCACCACAGTCAACCTAAGCACTCAACTATGACTGCTAAAGGAAACTATTTGTCCCATGCTGACACACAGTGGCCAAAAAGGGACATTGCACCTTTCTCTGCCTGAATGATACAATTATGAGTGTGTTCTCTTTTATTTCCCTAATAATTAACAGAGCATTTATACCCGTGGCAAATCAACGTTAATGTTTATTGTTTGAGCAAGTATGATGAATGTTTTGTGGCTGCAAATTCAGATTAACATGCAACCATTATCAAGGGATACAGGAGTTGCTTCAATTACAGAGCAATCTCATTAATACCAAGCTTGTTACAGTAACAGGCAGAGACAAGCCTACAGGCTCAGATTATTAGATATGTATACATATGCTTGAGAAATAATTAGCCGCCAAATAGCTCCTGGAGCTGCAATACAATACTTGATTTAATAACTATATTTCCAGCTATTATTAATCCACACGTTGCTATTGTACACGCGCTTTCCAGCACTCCAGTTCATTTTACAATTATTAATTTGATGTTTATTTAATTGCCTCTTAATCATCTGAAAATGCAAGGCAATATATAAATAAATGGGAGGATGTGATTTTCTTTTGAAGATCAGTAAAAGTAGACTGTTTTGTAACTTTTTCTCTTTTACACAACCATTATATAGATACTATGTGTATATATATACTGTATGTGTGTGTGTATATATATACTGTATGTGTGTGTATATATATATATATATATATATATATATATATATATATATATATTAACAATGAGTAATTACTCATTTGTATTATTCATACTAATTTGTGTTCTTGTCTGAAATGCTCTTTTTAAGGTACAGTTTTTGTGCTCAAAGCGGCACTGTAGCACAGCTGAGAAATGAAGTTCTTGCCATAATGTACAAGTATTCATAGTGTATTTGCATATTATGACAGATATACAGCACAGGCAGCTCTGTGCTCTCTGTGCCCACTGCATTCAATATTTCTGCAATCTCCTTTGCTGCTTTTGGCTAGACATCTTCATTCTTTGGCCACTGGGCCATCACTGACAATGTAATTTCTACGCATGCACCATAGGCAGTGTCCACCAAAAAAAAAGGGAAAGGAGTTTATTGCCAAGCAGACTCTTCCGCCCCAATAAACTCTACCTTTTAGTATTTTTCTTTTTAGGATTTAGCTCTACTTTAACAGGTGCATTTTTGGTGGTTTGGAAAAACCAGCCCCTGTATGGCAAGCCTTAGTAAATGGAGTACACAGGATGTCAAGGAAACCAGCTGTGGCTGAAAAGCTTATTATCTGAACCCATTGTTCTTCTAAATACAACAAGCCTAATACCTCTGCTTACAGAATATGAGCCTGTAAGTGTGCATCCATACCAAGGTAAGGTCTTTTTGCAGACTCCCACTAAAAACCTGCTGGTAATTTTATGACCATTTTCAAATCTTATACAGTAGCAGGAATGTAGGAACCCTGCCTTAGGCTGGCCATAGATTAATCCGCTTTCTTGATCAGCCATCTGGCTGATGAAAAAAAACAAAGGGATTCGCCCATCCACACAAGCGAGGCGGATGGAGGAACCCTTCTCATTGTGCTATTGTATTCTGACAGTAGGGACTCCTCCACTGTCAAAATGCACTGATCAACACTTTAGCCAGTTGGCTGTGTGCACTGATCAAATAAACCATTTCCAACATTCCTGTTCAAGAGAAGATCATTAGATCAACTTTTTCCAAGTGAGAACAGCCATAGATGGATCAAAATTTAGCCGGTCCTTGCTGAACTGGCCATTTTTGGATCCAGCTTTAAACTGAAGTGTCCTTATCCAAATTTAATGTTTGTGGCTCGTCTCTAGCCAGCCTGAGCTATGTTTGTTATCTGGACTTGTTAAGGCTGGCCATACATTAATACATTTTTTTTCGAGACTTCCCTAGCACCAGAATACAATGATCAGTGTTGCCAGTTGTAACCAGCAGGACTGATCATTCAGGAAAGAAATTACCGTTTTTTTGTACAGAAGTTGATTGGTAGAATGACTTCTGTACATCCACCTTGCCCAAACATGAATCAAAATTTGCCCTGTCCCCACTGGACCAAACAATTTTTCAATCCATGTATGGCCACCCTAACTTTCCCCTATGCCCTAGGGCATTGTTTGATTGCCTGCTGCTTTTGATTGTTCCCCAGTAGATGAGAATAAGAAGATACAATGTATTGGGTTATGAGTATTTATTCTGCCTCAGCCAATCAAAGAGGGGTTTATGCCAGTGATGTGGCCCGAAGAAGAGGATAAATAGTTGGAGAGATGTTCTATAAGGGTCCTTTTTTCTCACAGGCTCCCTTGCCTGGAGTAGGAAGCTAGAGCCAAGAAAGGGTGTTTTATTCGCTGAGATGCCCGTCTGGCTCAAGAGTGTCCCAAACTGGCCTATCAAGAGTCCTGTGGCAGAGGCTAAAGAAATTGAAAGGTAGCTGCCTGTCCAGGCCTATAGAATCTACATGTGCTAGAGTTCTAAAGCTGACCTTTGGCAGAGGTCAAAAGATACTGAAACATAATAACCTGTCTAGGTCTAAATAGTTCACTTAAATGTCTGCTGAGTAGGGCTTGAGGTGATTGTAGGCGTATTAGTGCAATAGTGCCAGAGAAAATTGAGTGCTGTCCGTGATACTTTTTTATTTTTTATTTGCACTAACATAACATTTTTCAGGATAAGCTTTCAGGTAACTCCCCTTCTTCAAGGTCCAAGCCTTGGACCTTGAAGAAGGGGAGATACCCCGAAAACTTGTCCTGAAAAATTTTATGTTAGTGCAAATAAAAAAAGTATCACGGACTATACTCAATTTTCTGCTGAGTAGGGGGAATTTTTGCTGCTCTTTTGGGTATCCTGTACTCCTAACCCTCTCTCCCTAAGACAATTAAGGCAATAAAACTGCAAAACAGAAAGGACCTGAAGTCTGTTTGTTGCTGTCTATGGGTTGGTGTGCATTTGGGTGCAGCCACAGGACAAGTCACTATTAGCAAGGTAAGAGAACCCATTAAAAATCCAGTAGTTCTTAAGGGGGTCATTGCTACAATATGATTTGAAAAAAGGGCTATCATAAATATTTCGGAAAGCCAATAGCTTGTGATCTCTACACTGGTGAAGTTGTACATTTTAAAAAGCCACCAACATATTTGGCAGTGCTTCAGAGTTCCATTAATGCTAACTAAATAAATGTGAACATTCTCTATAAGACAAGTAAAAAGCTAACTTTAAAGGCAGACCTTGACTATCATCAATTTAACCACTCTCATCAGTGTGAACCTTAAGGGTATAGTAAAGGGAATACGCAGCATGCAAGACTTGGAACTAACAAACAGAATGTTACTGACAGCAGTTTTTTTATTCCACGCAAATTGAGACTTATGTCAGCAACTGTAGAAGAATATAAGCAGCATTGATCTGTTGTCATTTTTAGCTATTCATTTAAAAATACTAATATTGCTGCAATTCTGTTTTTCATTACAATGTTTATGCATTAACTTCTTAAGATTTCTTTATGCAAATACATGTATTTTGAAGTGTTAACATAGTAAAGGGCTCTGCAGAGATGTGAGACAATGACATCTTAGATTGCAAGCTTTAAAGTGGTAGTAAATCGCAGTATGTGTTTTTATTATTTTTGCAACTGGCAAGGTAAAGGTATAATGTGCTAGTATGCATTGCATACTAGCACATTATGTGAAACTTACCTAAAAAAAACAAAGCCCTCCAGCGCCGCACTATCACCGCAGAGAAGGCTCCCATCTTCACTCAGTCTTCTTTCTGGGCGCATGCGTCACCGACTGCATGTACAGTAAATGTCTACTAAACGGTGCATGTTTAGGAGATATTTACAGTACCTATACAGTGAGCCTTATTATAGGCTTACCTATAGGTAAAAGTCAAAGATGGGAGATTACTCCCACTTTAACAAGCAGGGTCTTCTGATTCCTCTTATACCAAATTGTATTGTAATTGTTGCGCTGAGCAAACTGTTGGTGCTATATATGTCCTGTATAATAATAATAATTTATGGCTAGTACTTTTAAGCTAATCTATAATGGTTCAGGGTCAATTTTATTTATGTATTTTTATTTCTTGTTAAATGTACAGCACAATGGCTAAGTGGTTAGCACTTTCACTCAGCAACACTTGGGTCGTCGGTTTAAATCCCAACCACAGCACTATCTGCATGAAGTTTGGATGTTCTTCCTGTGCTTGTGTGGGTTAACTTCCACAGTCCACACACTGGTAGGTTACTTGGCTCCTGTCTAAATTAGCCCTAGTATGTATATGTATGAATGTAAAGTTAGGGACCTTAGATTGTAAGCTCCTTGAGGGCAGGGACTGATGTGAATGTATAATATATATGTAAAGTGCTGCTTAATTGACGGCGCTGTATAAATACTTGAAATAAATAAACTGATGTTCTATGCCTTTTTTACTTTTATTCCAATCCCTGTAAAGAAAAGGTATTTTTCATCAAAATAGGTAAACCAGCATGGTAAATGTGAAAAAAAAGAGCCTAGCGCTCCATCTGCTAGGTGAAAATATAACTGAAATATTTTCAATTTACCTAAAAAAAACTGAAACCATAGTTCTAAAATTGTATTTTTACCCCAAAACATAAGAAAGTATATACAAAATATACATTTTCTTTAAAATAATTATCTTCAATGTATATTGCCATTCACTGTTTTTGACAGAAGGGTGGAATAGCTTAAAGCAGTTCTTTGCCCTGTTCGAAAAAAAGTAAAAGTCAGCAGCTACAAATATAAGGACACTTAGCTGTCCAGAGGCACAGTGCCATCCTCACCTGAACCATATCGTCACTGGTCTTCAGGTCCCCAGCACTGGCATGTTGACTGTGCGCAGCCGTCTCTATTTCCTTTGGGCTTCAAGCCAGCTGCAGTGCTCTGTGATGGCCACACTGTGCTCTGCGATGGTTCAGGGAGGGAGAGGAGAATTTCTGGTGGATCCGCTGTGGCAATCCAACAGGAGATGGGAAACAGGTACCTGTCAAAATCAGGTACCGGTCTCCCCTCCAAAAAAAAAAAAACAGAAGGGGAGGAAGAGGGCATAAAGTGGAACTTCCCCTTCTCTTTTCAACTCTGCAACTGACCACCTCTATGACAAAATCGCCCCCCTGTCCTGCCCTGACCTGGCAACTTCTGTCTACAACAGTTCACTTTCATCTACACAGGCTCCGACCATTACAACCTTGATGGACTGAGCTTATAATATTCCCTCCTGCCTGTGCCCCCTCTCCTGACTTCTCCATCAAGATCAATAATACAACCATTAGTCCCTCCCTTCATGCCAAGGTACTAGGTAATCCTGGACTCTGACCTATCCTTTCAGCCCCAAATCAAATCGCTGTCTAAATCTTGTAGACTTCATCTCCATAACATCTCCAAAACACGCTCCTTTTTTTATTAAACAACTAAGCAACTTATTCACTCCCTGGTTACCTCTCGCCTTGACTATTGTTACTCCTTCCTCATTGGCCTACCTCTTTGCATGCTATCCACACTTCAGTCTATCATGAATGCTACCAGACTCATCCACCTTATTAACTGTTCAGTGTCCACCACTCTTCTCTGCCAATCCCTCCACTGGCTTCTGATTGCCCAACAAATAACATTCAGAACATTAACAATAACATACAAAGTCATTTACAACTCTGCCCCAAGCAAATCACCAATCTTGACTCCAAATAACGCCCAAAACTTCCTCTCCACAACTCCCAAGTCTTCCAACTCTCTAGCTTCCTCATCTCCTCCTCCAATGCTTGTCTCCAGGACTTCTCCAGAGCTTCTCCCCTCGACCAGCTCCTACTCTGTCCACTTTTAGGCTATCCTTGAAAATGTATCTCTACAGGAAAGCCTATCCTATCTTTTATTTCTCCCAACAGTTCATCCCTCACAGTTATTACCTTTTATTTCACCAGCCCCTACCTATTAAAATTAGATTGTAAGCTCCCAGGAGCAGGGCCGTCCTTACCCACTTGTATTGAATTGTATTGTTGCTGGATTGTCTGCTTTTATATTGTAAAGTGCTGCGCAAACTGTTGGCACTATATAAATCCTGTATAGTAATAAAAATAATAAGTTCTCCTTTTAATATCATTTTAACTGGATTTACATTCATATTGAACTTGTCACCTGTATTAAAGAGCAATTCCAGCCAAAACTTTCATTTTGTTTGGGATAGAACATAAAAAAGCATTAGAGTATCCAAGAGGTTTTAACCATTTCAGCCTTTGAAGGATTTCCCAGTTTAGGACCAGAGCACTTTTTGCGATTCAGCACTGCCTCGCTTTTACTGACAATTGCGTGGTCGTGTGACGTTGTACCCAAACAAAATTTGGGTCCTTTTTTTACCATAAATAGAGCTTTCTTTTGGGGGTAATTGATCACCTCTGTGCCATTTCTGATCACCGATATAAACAAAAAAAGAGCATCAATTTTGCAAAAAAAAACAATATTTCTTACTTTTTGCTAAAATACAAATCCAAAAAAAATATTAAAAATTGTTATTTCATCGGTTTTGGCTGATTTATATTCTTCCTCATATTTTTGGTAAAAAATATCGTAATCAGCGTCTATTGATTGGTTTGCGCAATAGTTGCCGCGTTTACAAATTATGAGAATTAATTTATGGGGTTTTTATTTTTTTTTATATATTTAACTAGTAATGGGGGCGATCTGCAATTTTTTGCGGTACAGCGATGTTGCGGCGGACATGTTGGACCATTTTGACACTTTTTTGGGACCATTGGCATTTATACAGCGATCAGTGCTATGAAAATGCACTGATTACTGTGTAAATGCCATTGGCAGTGAAGGGGTCAACCTGGAGGGGGCGCTCTAAGAGTTAACTCACAATATTCGTTCTCGCGGCCGCCATCAGCTGACTGCGTTTCGCGATAGTAAACCACTTTGCCGCCGTCAAGCCACAGCAGGTGGTCGGAAAGTGGTTAATGTCATCTGTATCCCTATTGAGAAGATGGGCAGGAAGTGATGGAAATCTCTCCAATACATAAGAAAACAAAAACACATGTGCCAATTGACTTTTAACTCTTCTCCACTCTAAATACTTTATATATAAATAAAAAGGTATGTTGGCAACAGTTAGGCTTTAGGTGTGTATAAATGTATAATATTACTTAAAAACAGGCATAAGAGGTAACTGCAAACTCTTCTTCAGAATAGTTTTGGTGTTCGTGGGAACCCTGTGATCCCATGTGTATTGTCCACATACAAAATCTTATGATACCTTGGACTAATTGCTAGTCCTTGCCCCCTGCCAAAGTCAGAACTAGGTGCTGTTCCTGTCATCCTTTAACTACTTCAGCTCCGGAAGGATTTCCCACTTTAGGACCAGAGCACTTTTTGCGATTTGGCGCTGCGTTGCTTTAACTGACAATTGCGTGAGCGTGCGACGTTATACTTAAATTAAATTTGCGTCCTTTTTTTCCCACAAATAGAGCTTTCTTTTAGTGATATTTGATCACCTCTCTGTCATTTCTGATCACTGCTATAAACAAAAGAAGAGCAACAATTTTGCAAAAAAACCCAAATTTCTTACTTTTTGCTAAAATACAAATCCAAAAAAAATATAAAAAAACATTTTTTTTCATCGGTTTGCCAATTTATATTCTTCCTCATATATTTGGTTAAAAAAATCGCAATTGGCGTTTATTGATTGGTTTGCGCAAAAGTTGCTGCATTTACAGATGATGAGAATTCATTTCTGGGGTTTTTATTTATTTTTATTTTTTTTCCCTAGTAATGGTGGCGTTCTGCGATTTTTAGCGGTACTGCGATATTGCAGCGGACATGTCGGACCATTTTGACACTTTTTTGGGACCATTGGCATTTATACAGCGATCAGTGCTATAAAAATGCACTGATTACTGTGTAAATGCCATTGGCAGTGAAGGGGTTAACCTGGAGGGGGCACTCTAAGGGTTAACTGTGTTCCCTGGGTGTGTTTTAACTGTGTGTGGGCTGGCCTGACTAGGGGAAGGGAGTGATCACGGCTTCCATATACAGGAAGCCTGTGATCACCACCCTTTCCCCTCTAACAGAATGGAGATCCGCGTTAACTTACACGGACCTCCGTTCTTTCACTGCGAGGGGGCCATCTCGGGTAGCTGGTGGAGATTGAGTCTGCCCTCCCGGTGGCGCGCGCACTCACAGTGCGGGATATCGCAGCCGCCATCATGTGAAATATGAAACAAAATTTTTATCTTTTTTTTTCACACAAATAGAGCTTTCTTTTGGTGGTATTTAACCACTTCCATACAGGACACTTACACCCCCTTCCTTACCAGACCAATTTTCAGCTTTCAGCACTCTCACACTCACGCGCGCGGTGGCCCTCCCGTCTGAGTTAGAGGTGGTCGATGGGCTCTACCGGGGGAGCGTCACTTTCTTGCCTCCAGGCACATTCAATTGCGCCTAGAGGTAAGACAATCTCCCCTTTCCCACCACTAGTGTCCGAAGGACATATACCTTCGGCACTAGTGAGGGAAGGGGATCAGTCCGGTCGGGTGTGTGTCAATTTTGTGTGGGTCCCTTGTGTCAATTGGGAATCTCACGGGGGAGGTCCAATTGGGGAAGTGACGGTTACCGTAAATGTGTCATTAGTCACGTAAAAATATCGTGACTAGCGACATATTTACGGTTACCAGGGT
>BLSH010277080.1:19240-29390 GCA_018402905.1 Glandirana rugosa | reverse complement strand
GAGAAAAGTCCCCGTGTGACTGCTGAGGAACTGAGAAAAGATTTGTCAGATGTGGGTACTGAAGTTTCTGCTCAGACAATACGGCGCACCCTGCGTAATGAAGGCCTCCATGCCAGAACTCCCAGGCGCACCCCCTTGCTGTCCCCAAAGAATAAGAAGAGTCGACTGCAGTATGCCAAAAGTCATGTGGACAAACCACAGAAGTTTTGGGATAGTGTTCTGTGGACTGATGAAACAAAATTAGAACTGTTTGGGCCCATGGATCAACGCTATGTTTGGAGGAGGAAGAACAAGGCCTATGAAGAAAAGAACACCTTGCCTACTGTGAAGCATGGCGGGGGGTCAATCATGCTTTGGGGCTGTTTTGCTTCTGCAGGTACTTGGAAGCTTCAGCGTGTGCAAGGTACCATGAATTCTCTTCAGTACCAGGAGATATTGGATGACAATGTGATGCAGTCTGTCACAAACCTGAGGCTTGGAAGACGTTGGACCTTTCAACAGGACAATGATCCCAAGCATACCTCCAAGTCCACTAGAGCATGGTTGCAGATTAAAGGCTGGAACATTTTGAAGTGGCCATCGCAGTCACCAGACTTAAATCCGATTGAGAACCTCTGGTGGGACTTAAAGAAAGCAGTTGCAGTGCGCAAGCCTAAGAATGTGACTGAACTGGAGGCTTTTGCCCATGATGAATGGGCGAAGATACCCGTAGATCGCTGCAAGACACTTGTGTCAAGCTATGCTTCACGTTTAAAAGCTGTTATAACTGTAAAAGGATGTTGTACTAAGTACTAAGATTGAATGTCACTTGGAGGTTGAATAAAACTGATAATGATGTGAGCTCAGAAAAGACATTTGTGGTTATTTCATTATAAATGTTATGTTATATTTGTCTGACCTACACGTGCCTCTTTGATTTAATTGTAAGCAGGGTGACTGAATGATCATAATCAATGTCAAACCGACCAAAACAATCAATTTCAGTGGGGGTTGAATAATTTTGAACACAACTGTAACTAGTGTTCATTTTGACATAAAATTTTGATTTAGTTCTAGTCAGTTTTTTTACTAAAATTACATTTTAGTGTTAGGCTGGGTTCACACTATGTGCGGCCGCGAGGCACAGCAGAGAGTCTGGTGCGTCTGTTTCAAGTCCGAATTAGGTCTGAATCTTTGGCTGAATTTGAACATGAAATGGAGCCAAGGATGCACAGGACTTAGTCATATGAATCGTTTTCATCATATTTTAGTTGACTAAAATAGTGTTAATTTTATCAATGAAAATATTCTAGTCGACAAAATTAACACTGGATAGATGACTGTTTATACACATGCGTGGTGCTGCTGCTGTGATCCTTTGATGCCCTTTCTGCTTTCTTATGCAGTGATAACTATTTTTTTTTGTTAAATGTGCATCAAAACTACCATGTACTTTATGTACCAAAGGTAGCATTATAAAATATGAATGCAAAAAAAAACTTATTTTACCTATAAATATTCCCTGATTCTTTTAGCTTCTTTGCCCCTGCCCTCCCTACTCAAAATGTAAGTTTAAGTACTCTTAGATGCCTCTGAAACTGAGCAACATGGTAACCAGTGTTCCCACATTTGTACTAAGACAATATATAGGGGTTGATTTACTAAAGCTTGAAAGTGCAAAATTTGGTGCAGCTCCACACAGAAACCAATCAGCTTCCAGGTTTTATTGTCAAAGCTTGATTGAACAAGCTGAGGTTAGAAGCTGATTGGTTAGCATGCACAGCTGCACCAGTTTTTGCACTCCCCAGCTTTAGTAAATCAACCCCATATTGTCTCCCTCATCTGATATCCCTACAAGCCCTTCAATACCTGGAACATTTGTACCTGGGCAGCAGCCAGAGCAGCCAAACAGCAACTTTGTATAGAACAGTTCTAAAATGTACTCTGTACGAGGAGAGTAGAACGTTTTTTGGTGGTAGTACCTTAAAATTACACAAAAAAATGGGGCCGTGATACAACTTTACTCTTTCTACAATTTTCCTAATCAAAAGTCTTTTGAGTTATATTAAAACAAAACACACCGCTTGCACCTGTTTGTCTAAAGCAGGGTATACACATTGAGGCTTTCAATCAGTGCTTGTGTTGATGCAGGGATATCTCCCTCTGAGTTATTGTATTCTGACAGGGAAACCTATCCTCCTGCCAGAATACACAGATCAGCGCTGCCGCCATTGGCTTCAAGCTCTGATCAAATGCTGGTTTTCCAGCAGGACCGTTCGAGGGAAGCCGGTCGTTAGGCCGGCTTCTGTTGAACAGTCAGTAGTACACATGTACTGAAAGTCGACTGGTCCCTGCTAAACCAGATGACTTTCGGTACGTGTATACCCAGTTTAAAACTGCACACCAAAAAAAGTTTAAAAAAGGGTTAACCAATAAATAAATAATGATAATAACAAACAGTCTTATTTCATGAATGAATCCAAATTCCAAAGGTTACAGGAGGGAACAGATGGTGGACATGCAGCCTTGGAATTTCTATTCTGAACTGTAACATTTAAACACACAAAAGAATGCATCAGAATTCTTTTCAATCACATCCATTTATCTATAGCAATATAAAATGTACAATGTACTTTCAATGACATGCAGAGTATTGTCTTAAAATTAATTAAATGAAGGATACCTATAGGAATTGAAATTGACCATACTCTGTATAAAATTATCTTGCGGGGTTGTATTGACCAAACCAATGAACCTCGACAAAACCAAAATTATGGCCACCTCTGCCACCAGTATGTCACAGTAATCTTACACATTTCATTGGGGCTCTGCTCCTTCCTCAGGGTGGTGATATCCTAGCATAAGTGAGACTAAACCCCCCACCCCCCTTGGGACTGTGTGGGCTGGGCCACTCAGTCTGCACATGGGGGTATCTTTCACCGTGCACGTACTCATCAATGCCTGGGACTAGGCAGGAACTGCGATCATGTGAAAGTCTAACATTAAGGCAGTTCCCAGACTTATTACTGTGTGCAGTAATAAAAGTTCAAAGTTCCTCTAAAAAGTGCTGTCCCATGTTACTACACACAATTGCCTGATGTATGTTGAATAACACAGGTTTAGCTCCGGTTGCTACGGGAGACTGACCGCTGTGGAGAGAGCCAAATCATTGACCCCCTCGCCACACCAGGTACCATGATTCATGACCTACTGTGATGTAACTTGCGCTAGTTCCTGGTTACCCATAGCAACTGCATTATGCCTTCTGTTTGTTCTGCCGAGTAGACCTTTGTAGTAGTTATGCTTCATACCCTACGTGTGATTTACTGACCCAAGTTCTTTTGATATGTCAGAGCCAATATGCACCCCTTTAATTAACTTCAGACCAGGCTCAGAACAGTTGATGCAACTTTACTTAGAAGTCTTGTAGCATTACAGTTCAACGTGAGCATAATTATCAAAAGGTTCCTATTGATCCCTAGCTGGCTGTCCAGGCATACTTCCCAAAGGTAGTCCATTACTGGCATTCTCCTCACTGATCTCTGGATTCCAGGTTCCTTGGACAGACTGCACTCCTCCACAGTAATCACAGCATGTCCTGCTTAGTGCAGCCCAAAGAACCTTGAACCCAGCTTTCCCCCCTGCTTACACTCACTGGTCACTTTATTAGGTACACCTGTTTAATTTCTTGGTAAAACTAATTGCTAATCAGCCAATCACATGGCAGCAACTCAGTGCATCTAGATGTTGTGAAGAAGGGGATTTAAGTGACTTTGAACGTGGCATGATTGTTGGCGCCTGACAGGCTGGTCTGAGTATTTCAAAAACTGCTGATCTGCTGGGATTTTCACACACAACCATCTCTAGGGTTTACAGAGAATGTGTGGAGGAAAATGACTTGTTGATATCAGAGATCAGAAGAGAATGGGCAGACTGGTTTGAGATAATATAAAGGCAACAGTAACTTAAATAACCACTCGTTACAACCAAGGTATGCAGAATACCATCTCTGAATGCAGAACATATTGAGCCTTGAAGCAGAAGACCACACCGGGTGCCACTCCTGTCAGCTAAGAACAGGAAACCAAGGCAACAATTCGCACAGGCTCACCAAAATTGGAAAAGAGAAGACTGGAAAAACGTTGCCTGGTCTGATGAGTCTCAATTTCAGCTGCGGCATTCAGATGGTAGGGTCAGAATTTGTCATAAACAACATGAAAGCATGGATCCATCCTGCCTTGTATCAACTGTTCAGGCTGGTGGTGGTGGTGTAATGGTGTGAGGGATATTTTCTTGGCACACTTTGTTCCCCTTAGTACCAACTGCACATCTTCCAGCAGGATAATGCACCATGTCACAAAGCTCAAATCATCTCACCACTGGTTTCTTGAACATGACAATGAGTTACCTGTACATCAATGGCCTCCACGGTCACCAGATCTCAATCCAATGGAACATCTTTGGGATGTGGTGGAGCGGAATTTACATCATGGATGTGCAGCCGACAAATCTGCAGCAACTGCGTGATGCTATCATGTCAGTATGGACCAAAATCTCTGAGTTATGTTTCCAACACCTTATTGAATCCATGCCATAAAGAAGTAAGGCAGTTCTGAAGGCAAAAGTGGATCCAACCTGGTACTAGCAAGGTGTATCTAATAAAGTGGCCAGTAAGTGTATATATGGTAGGCTGGATCCAAAAAGTCCAGAACAGCAGCACACACATTAACTCCCAGCCTGTACATCACATTGCATACTGTACAATGGGGTATCCTTTAGCCACTTTGTGTTCATCCAACCAGGTACTGGGCAAGTTCTTGTGTCATAGTCAGCTATCTGGGACAGAGTTGAGCATTGGCAGTGGATCCATCTTTTCTTTTTTAGCCTGCTAACAATCTTCCTTTTGGCTTTCACTGGTTCACTAAGTAAGGCTTCCCCTGCTGGGTACTACAACACTTCACATCCTCCTTCACCCTAATCAGCATTTCACTTATAGGCCTCAGGCATTCTGTCCATCTGCAGGGACATGACCCAGCGTGCTTACTTACTCAATAGGTGTCAGACTGCATGCTAATTAGAATAACACAAGTTGTCCACCACGGTGTTTATTTGCCTTTGGGGGTTCTTCCTACTGTGTTTAAGACTGACTATAGTTGCTGACCTTACTTGACTCTACCTGTTATCACTACTTCTGTCTTTTCTTACATGTATACTTTTGCTCTTGTTTTGATTTGCTCAAATTTCTCTTGGCAATGACCTCTGAATACACTTAAGCCCTGTACACACGGTTCGACGATCGCATACAACAGGTCGTACTCATGACCGTTGTATGCGAAATCGATTGTTCGTATGCGCAATTTGAACAGTCGAACATACGACGGTCGTACAAGGGAGTTGTATGAGCAGACTAGAAAACTTGGTCGTACCAACAAGCTCTCATTCGACCGTTGTATCGTGTGTACAGAGCAGTTGGTACAACAAAGTTGTATTGTGCAAAACACGCATGCTCCGAAGTCAGGAATGGCTGGATGCTAATTACAATCACCCGAACGTTCTTTCCCCGGCCGTACGATCGTGTAGTGCAGTCAGTATGCTGCATACAACAGCCAACATATGATTCAAGGCGATCGTACGTGCGATCGTCGAACCGTGTGTACGGGGCATTACTGACTATGATTTGTCTCCTAATCTGCCCCTAATCAAACACCTGCTTAAAAGCAGGCTCTCTTCCTTTCTAGTTGCTTGTTGCTACTAATAATACCATACACTTTGGTTCTAACATCCCTACTAGGGCCCTAATGAATGGTTGGAACTTCCTGAGCATATACCTTGTTGAGAACCGATTTCAAACCTGCTGATTGCTCAGATCATCCAGACTCTAGTTAGTATGCACAGTTCCTGTCTTTATCCATACATTCATGGTGGGTACATTAGTTCCATGGTGGGTAAATTTTTACTGGTGTACTGAAGTATAGTACAGAGGGATGTATAATGGTTTAACTTGGGTTTATACCAGGTGCATGTTTATTTCCAGAGCACATCATTGCAATCACCCAATGGTTTGCTGTCATTTCCCTTCTTTTATCCATATTAGCCACATTCATAATTTCCACCAATTTTGCACCATTATTAACAAGACCTGCCATTCTCACCTTCCTGGGATTCCTATTGCCCATTAGGTTGATATATGGTTTGATGGGTCAATAATGAGATGAGGAAGGTGGAGGGAATAGACCAGAGTATAACCAGATAAGGTCTGCTACTGGGTGCATAATAAATAAAAATGAAGTGAAGGTGTGTTTTTACACATGAAGGTTCCTATTGTGTAGGTTGTAAGCTGAAACTGCAAGAAGCCCAAATGATTGTGGTGGGAGATTGTGTGGGCATGGGACGACAAACAAACACAAACAGACTATATCCTATGCTTTTTGAATGTAAATCATTGATTTTAGACAGAAATTACCACATTTGGCCACAGGGTGGAATAATCCACCCTCCAAATGTCCCTACCTGGTGCCCCCCCATACCTTTCCACCGAGGTATCACTGTTGGTCTGGTTTGCACACTGTGCATAGATACTGGAGTGCATTAGCAAGCAGAAAGTAAGACAGAGTATCAGAACTGGGAATCCTCTAGATAAAAATATATTGCCTCAGAGAATGGTTGTGGAATCATTGGAATATACAGGAGCAATCTTTTGGAAATTGTGGCTGTAACATAACATGTATTTCAAAGTTTTGGACAGAGTAGGAAATGGTTAAAACCCCTCTTCATACTGTGGAGATAGCTATTCTTTTAGATTATATTTTTAGTAAGTGCCCATTCACAAGGGATGCAAACAATGTGTCTCCCATGAAGGGTTATATTTTATCAGCACAGGGTACACAGGTGTTGCGCACATCCCCAAGCCAACACCCTATTCATATCTACTGGAACATGAGGCTGCATGGACACAGGCACTGCATTCTAATATGACATGCAGGTGCAGGTTCCAATAGGAATGAATGAGATGCTGGCACAGTGATATGCACACAATGCCCACAATGCCGTGCTGATAAAAGCAAGCCCTGCACAGGACACACATGACTTCACCACATGTGAATGGACCCTAAAGAACTCTTGTACATGGAGGCTTAGTGAGCTCCTCAGGCATAAGGGCCGGTTCACACTGGTGCAATGCGAGAACCCAGTGAATCTACTGCAGGGTTCCCGCATCACACTTGACTCACAGGCAGTTCACACTGCACTATGCAAACTGCTGGGGGTGTCAATAGAAAGCTAATGACACCCCCAAATCAGTTTGCAGATCGCACTGCAAACTGCAGACTGGGACAGAAATTGGATTGCATGGATGTGAACACCCATGCGATCCGATTCAGCTGCGGACAAAAAAAGGGTCCTGTGTGAGTTTGGCCCGACTGTGATGTCATTTCAGCCATACTTTCTGTATGGCTGAAATCACATCACACAGAGATCGCATGTGATTTGCAGTTCAGTGCAGTGCGAATCACATCCGATCTCGGACATCACACCAATGTGAACCGGCCCTAATAAAACAACAGGGATTTTACACAGGACCTAATACATTTGGCCATAGATGGATGTAAATTTGATCACACAAGGACCGGATACATTTCACTCCATCTATGGCCATTCCTGCTAAAGAGAAGTCATTTTAATGATCAAGTTCTCTCAAACCAGCAGAAATGTTTCCTTCGATCTGTAGCGCTGATATAGATGTCTCAACAGTAAGGATTCCCTCATCCACCTTATGTGGATGGGGGGAGGATCAGCTTGGTTTTTTTTTTTTTGATCAGACACTGACTGATCGAAAAAAAAAACCGATCCATCCATGGCCAGGCTCCAGCTTACCATAAATGATACAATCTGATTGTACAATATCTTTTGGATCTACCACCTACTATGTTGTACAAAGGCCTATCTGATTGGATACTACTTAAATTAATTGTTTAGGTTTGTCCATATATTACAAATTTTAGGTAAGTTGTGCAGAGATTGTGCAGAGATTGTACAATCAGATTGTATAGTGTATGCTCAGAAGCACCAGCCACTGCCAGCGCTGCTGAGTAGCCGGTCCGGTCAGGATCACAGTAGTAAGTACATGATGTGTACTGTACATTTTGTCAATGAAAGGGACGTGCCTTTATTAAATAAAGTGCAACCCACTATCAGCAGATATAGTGGGCTGCACAATATTTACTCAGGGTAAGTCTCTCTCACCAAGTGCTGATCATTGGCTAAAGAGAACTGCCCCCTCCAGCCCACCCAAAATGAATGGAGCTGATGTGCAAAAACTGAGGCTACTGTGCCTATGTTTCCTGAAACTCTTTTTAAATGTAGCTGCACAGAAACTGCATGGCGCTTTTGTGTTTATGTGTGCAGGAAATCACATCGTATTTTTCAGTGTATGGGGGGTTCATTAAGAGTTGATGGCACTCCCACGTTTTCTTCAAGTAGCGTGTTGTTCATGTGGGCGCGGGAACGTATGCAATTTATACGCCCTGACTCTCGCACCCACTGTGATGTAAATGTGAACCTAGCCAAATTTTTGGTGGACGTGATTTTTTTTTTGGGGGGGGGGGGGGGTCAGCATTTTATTCTTGGACCCAGGCAGCACAATGTCTTAATCCACTAATGATTCTGAAGAAGAACCAGTAATGCTAGTAAAGGAGAGTTTTTCCTCAAATCCAGTGCTGGTGATACAGTAGAAAATAAGAGGAAATGTACCCAACAGGGGTAATCTGAAAAAATATGGGGATTCTAAATCTTTCCCATTATATCTAAAACAAAAATCTTTCCTTTGAGCTCTTGAACAGATTATGTTTAGCATAAATACATTTTAGTAAAAGTTGGATGAACAGACTCCAGCATCTGATGCAGAAATAAAAAAAGTAAAAGAAAGAGTAGATGCAAGTAAAACCTTGGAAACACATTTCAGTAACTAACTAGGCATCTGAGCCACAGGTAGCCTTCTCTTTTTACATATTTACAAGTATATTACAGTCCGTGCATTGAGAGATAACACAGGTGTCATTTACACGACATCACAGAAATTCTGTTCCAGACTCTACCGGTGGAGACTCTATATTGATCTGACTGAATTAGGAGCTGCTAGCATTAGCGCAATGGCATTAGAGAAGGATTTGTATTGATCGACAGTGGATTTTCTTGTCATATTTGTAACAAAAATAATACATTTTTAACTCAGCAAGTTCCCAGTGGAAAATGTCAGAGTTGTTTAGTAGAGTTTCTAATGGGAGCTGATAGAAACATTCTGGCCTACCATGTAAGTTCAAGAATATGAAAAAATCTATTTACTTTGATGTTTACAAGCTCTATATTTTTAATGCTTTTCACAAATTGCTATTTGTTCTGATGCCAAGGTGGGTAGTAAGAACTGTAAATGCCTCAAGGACATGTTTTATTCAATAGTGGGAGAAACATCTTTTCAATAAACCCTCATCATCAAGCTGCAAAGGTCAACAAATTGCCACGTTCATATATATATATATATATACATGTATGTATATCTATATATACAGGGAGTGCAGAATTATTAGGCAAGTTGTATTTTTGAGGAATAATTTTATTATTGAACAACAACCATGTTCTCAATGATTCCAAAAACTCATTAATTGTTGATTTTTGTTTGATTTTTGATGAAGGTTTTTATAAGTCGAAACTATAATTACTCAAAAACCTTAGTAACTCTTGTACCAACAACAAGTTATTATTTTAATAAGGAGTTTTTATGTTGAACGGATTATTAAGACGTGAGGGACATATATATCTATATGTATGTACATATATATATATATATATACTTGCACCGTTAAACAACTGGAAACGTCGAACTACTACTCCCAAATAACTTTTCTACAAAGAGGGTGATAACTTATTTTGTACAGGAACTCCGTAAATGTCAAGAATGATGGGTGGAACCGTAGTCTTGTTTATCGTTAAACACTTTTCGTAATTTTTATATCTCGAACATTTGTAGTTTCATTTATCTAAAAAAGTATAAGAACTTGAATGTACCATCCGGTCTTACAAAGATAGTCGAGGGTAATCTTTGAGATGATTTGTTGAGACTGTAAAAGGTGACCCTTGAACGACTCAATTTTTACATAATAAAAACAATGTTTATACT
>BLSH010277071.1:519917-532807 GCA_018402905.1 Glandirana rugosa | reverse complement strand
GTTCGGGGTCCGGGACAAAGTTCGGGTTCTGTCCGGACCCGAACCCGGACTTTGTCCCAAAGTTCGGCCGAACCAGCAGAACCCAGACTTCTAGAAGTTCGCTCATCTCTACTAATAACTCTTGATGTCAAATAAGGCTCGACACTTTTCATGGAGCTGGCCCACTCATTAGGAGCAGCGTACAAGAGGTGTCTCTAGACAAAGAAAAATTGTAATAAACATGGTATAATAGCCAATAGTTCCCAAGTCAAAAAAATGGGGACATCTAACTGAAACATGTGGTACCTGTACCTACTTATTGGCTCGAATGGATCAAACCCAGCATGAGAGGCGGGGAAGATGGACATCCAAACATCTGGCCCGGGGCTGAGGCAGGATAAACCCCCCAAACACTCCAGGGAGACGCCCAACCAGGAAACCAGCCAGTCATCCCATAACCATCTGTGGTGTAGTAGGTATTGTGTCACTGGAGAGTTGATGCTGAGAATGAATAAATGATAAAATGTATGTGACTGGGTTTAACATGATGTATCCCCCATAACCAAAGAAGTATAACGTGATAAGAGCCCATATACCAAGAAGAAAGGGATAGCTGAGAAGAAGTGAAGGCATGGAGTGTCCACCCCCAGTGTGGTGGGAAAACATGTATACAAAGTGAACAAGAGTGAGAGCCCTCAATCCTTACTGGAATCAACATGTAATACAGAAATCACTTACTGTGGGTCCTGAAGGTGATGAGATGGATAGGTGTCCTTGATCGCAAACTCGCTCCCACCCCGCAATGCCCGGGACATCGCAGGCTGAGAGCGGTGGCATGGTACCGATGTGTGGGAGGGAAAGCCCGTCCCCACCCCTATGGGGGCGGGGCGGGCAGGCACTGTCACACATCGCAACCTCGGGGACAGAGAGGAGCCCAACGCGTCGATTTTTATATTTTTATACCATCATGCTTTTACTTTGATCATGTGCCCATGAGGCTGGGTTCACACTAGTCCGATTCTCGGACCAACATGAGGAGCACAAGTTGCATTATGTCACAAAAACAATGATTCCCTATGAGAGCCGTCTTAACTGGTCCGACTTGTGTTTTTCAAAGTCGGACCGACTTTGAAAAAGGTTCCTGTACTACTTTTGTCCGACTTTGATCCCACTTCAACTCATTGAAAAGCATTGAAGTCGGATCAAAGTCGGATCAGTGTCTTCACTGATCCAACTTTGGCATGCGACTTGTGCTCTGGGGATCATGAAGGGGAACTCCACGCCAAATTTAAAAGAAAAACTGGCATGGGGTCCCCCTCCAGGAGCATACCGGGCCCTTTGGTCTGGTATGGATTTTAAGGGGAACCCCCACACCGAAAAAATAGTGCGGGTCCCCCCAAAATCCATACCAGACCCTTATCCGAGCACGCAGCCCGGCAGGCCAGGAAAGGGGGTGGGGACGAGCGAGCAGCCCCCCTCCTGGACCATACCAGGCCACGTGCCCTCAACATGGGGAGAATGGGTGCTTTGGTGCAGGGGGGGGCTCTGCGCCCCCCCACCCCAAAGCACCTTGTCCCCATGTTGATGAGGACAAGGGCCTCTTCCCGACAACCCTGGCCGGTTGTTGTCGGGGTCTGCGGGCGGGGGCTTATCGGAATCTGGAAGCCCCCTTTAACAAGGGGGCCCCCAGATGCCAGCCCCCCACCCTATGTAAATGAGTATGGGGTACATCGTACCCCTACCCCTTTACCTGGAAAAAAAGTGTACCAAAAAAACGCTACACAAGTTTTTAAAATATTTTATTAAATCAGCTCCGGTGTCTTCTCCCCTCTCCGGTTTCTCCTTTCTTCGGCTCTTTTGCGGAGTCTTCCATCTTCTGAGGGGTCTTCTGCTCTTTTGCCGGTCTTCTCCGCTGTCCTCTTCCCTCTGTTCTTCCTCTCTTCTTCTTCTTCCCATGTTGACACGACGCGATCTCCTTCACGAATGCCCTCTCCGCTGTGTGCTGTGCCTTATATTGACATGGGGCGGGGCCACCAGATGACATCACCCAAAGGCCCCACCCCATATGATGTCACATCCTGGGGCAGAGCTGTGACATCATATGGGGCGAGGCCTCCGAGTGATGTCATCTGGTGGCCACGCCCCATGCCAATATAAGGCACAGCACACAGCGGAGAGGGCATTCGTGAAGGAGATTGCGTCGTGTCAACGTGGGAAGAAGAAGAAGGAGAAGAAGAGAAAGAACAGAGGGAAGGGGACAGTGGAGAAGACCAGCAAAAGATCAGAAGACCCCTCAGAAGATGGAAGACCCTGCAAAAGAGCCGAAGAAAGGAGAAACCGGAGAGGGGAGAAGACACCAGAGCTGAAGCAAAGCAAAAGCAAGGTCTACACACGACTGTAAGCTAAACATTTTATTTAGTGACAAGTAGTGTTGAGCGAACCCGGACTGTAACGTTTGGGTCCGTACCGAACTTTGGGGTGTCCGGGACCCGGACCCGAACATGGACATTTCAAAAAACGTTCGGGTTTGGGTTCTGGGTTCTGGTAGTTGATGACGCATGTTGAATAGCTGCAGGGCAGCCAATCAACAAGCGTTTTACTGGTTTGCCCTTAGAAGCCATCACAGCCATGCCTACTAATGGCATGGCTGTAATTGGCCAGTGCATCATGTGACCCAGCCTCTATATAAGCTGGAGTCACTTGATGCTGCAGACACATGCTCTCTGAGACTCTGAATAGTATAGGGAGAGGAAGCTGCCAGCTTTTTTGTGAGGGACAGATTGCAGACATTTTAACATCTGATCCTGCATCCTGAGATTACTACTACTGTTGCTCTGAGGGACAGATTGCAGAAATTTTAGAATCGAGGTTTCACATACTGCTGCTTTGAGTGACAGATTGCAGATCAAACCCTGCCTAACACAATGATCGTTACGATCGTACACAATGATCAGATTGTGGGATCATACACAATGATCAGATTGTGGGATCATACACAACGATCAGATTGTGGGAGTCATTTGAGATTTCACATACTGCTGCTTTGAGTGACAGATTGCAGATCAAGCCCTGCATTACACAACGATCTGATTGCACTAGGTAGAGGCTTCTGCTTAGAGGGACAGATTATTGTTCAAAAATCATTGCCTACTCCTATAGGGCCAGGTTCCAGCTGTTGCTATAAGTGACACATTATTGTTCAAAAATCATCTCCTAGTTCTAAAGGGAGAGCTTCCAGCTGTTGCTGTAAGTGACACATTATTGTTCAAAAATCATCTCCTAGTTCTAAAGGGAGAGGTTCTAGCTGTTGCTGTAAGTGACACATTATTGTTCAAAAATCATCTCCTAGTTCTGTAGGGAGAGCTTCCAGCTGTTGGTGTGAGCGGTGCATTTCTTGCACCAAAATAAAAAGTCGAGCTACGTTGGTGTTTTCAAAACAAAAGAAGGTATTAATTGGTATTAATAAATACTTACATAGGGCTACATAGTACATTTGCGGGCACAATGAGGAGAGCAAATAAGGGACGTGGTCATGTTGCTGCTGGTGATACTGGTGCTGCTGGTGTTGGTGGAGTTGGTGAACCTTCTGTTGGAAGGAGAGGACGTGGTTGAGGTGTGCCAGCTACACGCACAAGGGAAACACCTTCCGCAGGTAGCCAACAGAACCTTCACCGGTATATAGTAGGCCAGAATGCCCCTCAACGATTGGTGAGGCCAGAACAAGTACAGGCGATAGTAATGTGTAAGTGATATTGCGCTAAGGCAAGATAAAAAGTAAATAACAAGGCGAGCAGCTAAACCACAATCAAACTAATTGTTAATCAAGTACCATAAACATTCGATATAGCGCTCAGCCCGTCTAAGCAGTAATTATAATCAAACCAATTACAATCCCATGAAGGGTGGTTTGTAAACTTTATGAATGAAAAGAGGAAAAAATGGTGAAAAGTTTGTGACAATCCATATACACTCTAAAGGTGGCTCAATGTGGTTGTTCTCTTCGGTATAAATGCCATAACATCAATTCAATAAAGGTGAATGGAAAATCCTCAAATAATGATTAGATGGAGGCTTACCAGACACCAGATTATATGAGGCATTGGACACTCATAGGAATCCTTGGCAGTGGTGGAGGTAGGTACACACGTCACACTCTCCATCGATGGTCGAGGAAGTCCCCAGGGGTGGAGAAGATGCTGTGATGCCGGCTCCTACGTGCTCCGGGGTCTCCTGGTGTTTGGAGATCAGCCTCCTTCTCTCAAGGTAGTATGTCACACACTCCAAGACGATAGGGAAGGTCTTGCTTGTAAGACGGAGAAATTCGGGAAATCTTACCACACGCCCGTGGTAATGATGGGTAGGGGATGAGGTTGACCAATAACTCCAAATGGATGAAGGACCGGAAGGGATGAAAGAGACTCAAAATAGTGTAAAACCTTGCGGTATGAGGTGTATTTATTGAATAAAAGGTTAAAAAACCATCAAATCCGTGATAGAGTAAAAAAGTAACATAAAGGCAGCATATCAAAGTAATAGGCTCCCGACGCGTTTCGTATAAACGTACGTCGTCTGGGGTTACCATCACAGAAAGATGCTGCCACATATATAGCTATCATGCACCTTTAATTGGGTCTACTTTGTTCCCGCCCACAGGACAATGGTGAGCGTTTCCGGAAACACTTCCGGTGTAACTGGATGTGATAAAAAAGGTTAAAATGGGTTAAAATTATAATGTCATAACAACCAATAGGGTCAAATTTGCTTATCATAGCAAGAGGGACCTCATAGACTGTGTTCATATGACCTTAAAAGAAAGAGAATTGTAAAAACTATATGTGCGTTCCAAACGGCACTTCCGGTCAATGCCGGAGGTCAATCATCGCTGGATGCTGGGAGATATCAAATAATCACATAGAGCGTTCCTATGGGACGTTAAAAAGGAGATGTGATATCTGTAAAGGAACATGTGAAAGAGCATATAGTAAATAATATCTACAAAGAAACGGCAACTGATCATGTGATATGACATCAGTTCCGCTTAGAGGTCGGGTGAACCCGGAAGCAGTATTCTCAGTCAGTACGTTGCGACATATTCTGCTGACAGAGGCGGGTCAAACCTCTGATTGACAGTTAGATCCGTATTAGAGGATAATACAGAGAAAATAGAAAAAATGGAAAAAAATGGAAAAAATGTAGAGGACTGTGTATAACACAATCTATGTAAAAGTAAGACACTCTACTGCTCTCTTGGGGGGAAAACGCATTGGCGCTCACCCCAAAGAAGATAAGAATAAGAGTGGCGAGTGATCTTATCGATATCGCAAGGTCACAATCGCATGTATGGACTCCACTTATTTGCAATAAAAAGTAGAAAAATATTCACAAGTAAAAAATCAAGGAAGGAAAACGTGAAAAAGACGGGATAATGCCCGTTCATCCACAGAGTGTAATAAGGGAAATCTTATCTAGAAAAAAAACAATATGTGAATGGTCGTGTTAACGGTCAAAAAAGTGACGACCTATTGTAGGTCAAAATAATCAAACTTACAAAAATTGCAAAAGATCAGAAATTATACAAATATTAAAGAAACATGGCAATGATGGCCAGTAACTACAAAACCACCACAAAAATTGATAGAAATTGTGAACGATCGTATTACCGATCGGTGGGGACTTAAAACTATATATTCCGGAGAGTACCCCTTAAAGGTGAATGAAGCTTTACAAATCATCAAAGAAAACATCTCAGTGACCAAAAAATATAAAGACAAAAGACGTAAAAAATTATTATAGCTGTGGGTCCACTATAAATCAGGCAACTCCCCACATTCAAGATTGGTTGATGAAAGAATTAATGTCCCAGTCGACATTTAACCCATACGGTGTGTAAGTCTTAAGCTGGTATATCCAATATACTTCTTGTTGTGAAACACCCCTTACGTTGTTACTCCCCCTCCAATGTGGGACGAACTTGTCGATCACTGAGAATGTAGTGCCACTGGGATCCCTATCATGTGCCCTAAGGTAATGTTTGGGCACACTATGGTTGGTTTTCCCTTTGGTAATATTAGTGATATGTTCACTTACTCTGGTCGTAAATGTTCTGATAGTTCGTCCGATATACTGTTTACCGCAGGGGCAGGTAATCATGTATACCACATTCTTGGTCTCACATGTGCAAAAATGTCTAATATTGTATGTGACCCGTGTGGTTGTAGAGGAAAATGTGAGGATCTTCCTATCGCTACATTTGTTCGGTTTACAGACTCTGCACCTCCTGCAGGGGTAAAAACCCTTAAGGTTATGGAAGAAAGATGGTCTCACCGGAGGATCTAATACATTGGGTGCAATCTTGTGTCTCAAGGAAGGAACCCCTCTGAAGATCACCTTGGCTGTTTCGGGCAGTAAGGGTCCCAGGACACAGTCACTCTGTAGAATGCCCCAATGCTTATGGACAATATTTAGAATCCTTCTGTGCTGTGTTGAGAAGGATGTAAATAGTGAACATTTGCCCCAGGAAGACGTGACCTATCACGAAACATGTAGGGCGGAGTCTGCGTACTGACGTCACCACGCCACATGTTTGATCCCGCGAGGACGGGAGTTTTATTGATCTGCCGGCTTTAAATTTTGTGCGCAATTTTATTTTAAGAATGTGAGTACCCTGTTTTTAAGTGTCATATTTTAATAAATAAGTGCTGCAGTATCACGCTATGTAGCGGCCCCAGTTTGGGCCAGGTACATAGATGAAGTCCTCCTCCCATGGAAAGGTACGGAGAGCGAACTTGAACATTTTTTCACATTTCTTAACACGAATGACAGGGGCATTGCCCTAGAGTTCGAAGCCAGTCGGACCAATATACACTTTCTTGACCTGGAGATCTCTGTGGAGGATGACGTTTTGAAGACACATACTTTCTTCAAACCTACAGATAGGAACGGTTATATTTCCACCGACAGTTGCCATCATAATTCATGGCTAAGATCGGTCCCGAGGAGTCAATTCCTCAGAAAGAGGAACTGTACTGAGATTGCTGACTACAAATCCCAGGCCAAAGTTCTGAAGGACCGTTTCCTAGACAAAGGTTATGAGGAATCCTTTATAGACGAGGAAATCGAAAGGGCCCAGAATACCGACAGACGGACTCTGACGTGTACACAGCCCAGACCCTCGACTGAAAGGGACCAACAATTCAAATGGTCACTTTTTACATCCTTCTCAACACAGCACAGAAGGATTCTAAATATTGTCCGTAAGCATTGGGCCAAGGTGATCTTCAGAGGGGTTCCTTCCTTGAGACACAAGATTGCACCCAATTTATTAGATCCTCCCATGAGACCATCTTTCTTCCATAACCTTAAGGGTTTTTACCCCTGCAGGAGGTGCAGAGTCTGTAAACTCAACAAATGTAGCGATAGGAAGATCCTCACATTTTCCTCTACAACCACACGGGTCACATACAATATTAGACATTTTTGCACATGTGAGACCAAGAATGTGGTATACATGATTACCTGCCCCTGCGGTAAACAGTATATCGGACGAACTATCAGAACATTTATGACCAGAGTAAGTGAACATATCACTAATATTACCAAAGGGAAAACCAACCATAGTGTGCCCAAACATTACCTTAGGGCACATGATAGGGATCCCAGTGGCTCTACATTCTCAGTGATCGACAAGTTCGTCCCACATTGGAGGGGGAGTAACAACGTAAGGGGTGTTTCACAACAAGAAGTATATTGGATATACCAGCTTAAGACTTACACACCGTATGGGTTAAATGTCGACTGGGACATTAATTCTTTCATCAACCAATCTTGAATGTGGGGAGTTGCCTGATTTATAGTGAACCCACACCTATAATCATTTTTTACGTCCTTTGTCTTTATATTTTTTGGTCACCGAGATGTTTTCTTTGATGATTTGTAAAGCTTCATTCACCTTTAAGGGGTACTCTCCGGAATATATAGTTATAAGTCCCCACCGATCGGTAATACGATCGTTCACAATTTTTATCAATTTTTGTGGTGGTTTTGTAGTTACTGGCCATCATTGCCATGTTTCTTTAATATTTGTATAATTTCTGATCTTTTGCAATTTTTGTAAGTTTGATTATTTTGACCTACAATAGGTGGTCAATTTTTGACCGTTAACACGACCATTCACATATTGGTCTTTTTTCTAGATAAGATTTCCCTTATTACACTCTGTGGATGAACGGGCATTATCCTGTCTTTTTCACGTTTTTCCTTCCTTGATTTTTTACTTGTGAATATTTTTCTACTTTTTATTGCAAATAAGTGGAGACCATACACGCGATTGTGACCGTGCGATATCGATACGATCACTCACCACTCTTATTCTTATCTTCTTTGGGGTGAGCGCCAATGCGTTTTCCCCCCAAGAGAGCAGTAGAGTGTCTTACTTTTACATAGATTGTGTTATACACAGTCCTCTACATTTTTTCCATTTTTTCTATTTTCTCTGTATTATCCTCTAATACGGATCTAACTGTCAATCAGAGGTTTGACCCGCCTCTGTCAGCAGAATATGTCGCAACGTACTCACTGAGAATACTGCTTCCGGGTTCACCCGACCTCTAAGCGGAACTGATGTCATATCACATGATCAGTTGCCGTTTCTTCGTAGATATTATTTACTATATGCTCTTTCACATGTTCCTTTACAGATATCACATCTCCTTTTTAACATCCCATAGGAACGCTCTATATGATTATTTGATATCTCCCAGCATCCAGCGATGGTTGACCTCCGGCGTTGATCGGAAGTGCCGCTTGGAACGCACATATAGTTTTTACAATTCTCTTTCTTTTAAGGTCATATGAACACAGTCTATGAGGTCCCTCTTGCTATGATAAGCAAATTTGACCCTAATGGTTGTTATGACATTATAATTTTAACCCATTTTAACCTTTTTTATCACATCCGGTTACACCGGAAGTGTTTCCGGAAACGCTCACCATTGTCCTGTGGGCGGGAACAGAGTAGTCCAAATTAAAGGTGCATGATAGCTATATATGTGGCAGCATCTCTCTGTGATGGTAACCCCAGACAACGTATGTTTATACGAAACGCGTTGGGAGCCTATTACTTTAATATGCTGCGCTTATGTTACTTTTTTACTCTATCACGGATTTGATGGTTTTTTAACGTTTTATTCAATAAATACACCTCATACCGCAAGGTTTTACACTATTTTGAGTCTCTTTCATCCCTTCCGGTCCTTCATCCATTTGGAGTTATTGGTCAACCTCATCCCCTACCCATCATTACCACGGGCGTGTGGTAAGATTTCCCGAATTCCTCCGTCTTACAAGCAAGACCTTCCCTATCGTCTTGGAGTGTGTGACGTACTACCTTGAGAGAAGGAGGCTGATCTCCAACCACCAGGAGACCCCGGAGCACGTAGGAGCCGGCATCACAGCATCTTCTCCACCCCTGGGGACTTCCTCGACCATCGTTGGAGAGTGTGACGTGTGTACCTACCTCCACCACTGCCAAGGATCCCTATGAGTGTCCAACGCCTCATATAATCTGGTGTCTGGTAAGCCTCCATCTAATCATTATTTGAGGATTTTCCATTCACCTTTATTGAATTGATGTTATGGCATTTATACCGAAGAGAACAACCACATTGAGCCACCTTTAGAGTGTATATGGATTGTCACAAACTTTTCACCATTTTTACAGGCGATAGTAGATTGGGTGGCTGACAATGCCTCCAGTTCCTTCACATTGTCTCCCTCCCGGTCCCTTGATGAAAGCTCAGAGTTGGCACCTGAACCCCATGGCCATTTGTCTTTCACCTCAGCCCCTTGTAAATTAGCCAGTCTGAGCTCCTGCAAGTCCTGCAAGAGACTCTTATGCTTTTTGATGACTCTCCTGGTGTGCTTTCCGTGGGCCATCCATATAGCGCTGCTCCAGAAGTGGAAGATATTGAGTGCACCGATGCCCAACCACTTCTGTTGCAGGATGAGGACATGGAAACACCAGCGCAGCACATCTCTGATGATGATGAAACACAGGTGCCAACTGCTGCAGCTTGCCTCAGTGTGCAGACTGACAAGAAGGGCAGTGGTGAAGGGTGGGTGGAAGATGATGTGGAGGATGAGGTCCTAGACCCCACATGGAATGAGGGTCATGCGAGTGATGTGTGCAGTTTGGAGGAAGAGGTGGTGGTCGCACAGAGGCACCAGCACAGCAAAAGAGGAAGCAGGTTGCAAAAGCGGAGCGAGCGTCCCCTAGACAGTAGGCCTGCTACTACCCACCGCACCCAGGGACCTAGCACACGAAAGGCAGCTCAAAGGCATTCCCCCGTGTGGCAGTTCTTCAGACAATGTGCTGAGGACAAGACACGAGTGGTTTGCAAGCTGTGCAATGATAGCCTGAGCCGGGGCATAAATGTTCTCAACCTGAGCACAACCCCCATGACCAGGCATCTAAATTCAAGGCACAAGCTGCATTGGAATAATTACCTCAAAATCCAAGAAAGGTCTCGGCCTCCTCCTGCTTCCTCTTCTGCTGCTGCCTCGGCCTCTTCCTCCACCTCTACAGTGACAGTGTCACCTGCCACCCAGCAAACAGACGATATGACAGCAACGCCACCATGTCCGCCACCGTCCCCAAGCATTTCCACACGGTCCCATGGAAGCTTACAGCTGTCCATCTCCCAAACACTGGAGAGAAAGAGGAAGTACCCCCCTACCCACCCGCGATCCCTGGCCCTGAATGCCAGCATTTCAAAATTCCTGGCCTTTGAAATGCTGTCATTCCGTCTGGTGGACACGGACAGTTTCAAAAACCTGATGGTGGTGGCTGTCCCACAGTACGTGGTTCCCAGCCGCCACTACTTTTCCAGGCGAGCCATCCCTTCCCTGCACAAACAAGTCGGGGACAAGATCAAGTGTGTACTGCGCAACGCCATCTGTGGCAAGGTCCACATAACCACTGAAACATGGACCAGTAAGCACGTGCAGGGACACTATATCTTGCTAACTGCACACTGGGAAAATGTAGTGGCGGGTGGGGCTGAGCCGGCTAGCCATTTGGCGCATGTCCTTCCACCACCGAGGAGTGCAGGGCATTTCTCTTTGCCTCCTGTTGCCTCCTCCTCCTACTGCGCTTCCTCCTCCTCAACCACCTACTCATCCGCTCAGCGTAACACCTTCACCACCAACATCAGCACATCCAGGGGGAAACGACAGCAGGCAGTTTTAAAACTGATTTGTTTGGGGGATAAACCCCACACTGCGCAGGAGCTGTGGATGGGCATTGAACAACAGACCAATGAGTGGTTGTTGCCACTGAGTCTCAAGCCCGGCCTGGTGGTGTGCGACAAGGGCCGAAATCTCGTATCGGCTCTGGGCCGAGCCGGTTTGACGCACATCCCTTGCCTGGCGCATGTGCTGAATTTGGTGGTACAGAATTTTCTGAAAAACTACCCAGATATGTCAGAGCTGCTGCATAAAGTGCGGGCCGTCTGTGCACACTTTCAGCGTTCTCACCCTGCTGCTGCTCGCCTGTCTGCGCTGCAGCGGAACTTCGGCCTTCCCGCTCACCTCCTCATATGCAACGTGCCCACAAGGTGGAACTCCACCTTGCACATGCTGGAGAGACTGTGCAAGCAGCAGCAGGCAATAGCGGAGTTCCGGCTGCAGCACGCACGGGTCAGTCGCTCTGCGGAACAACAACACTTCACCACCAACGAGTGGGCCTCCATGTAAGACCTGTGTAACGTATTGCGGTGTTTTGAGTACTCCACCAACATGGCCAGTGCCGATGACGCTGTTCTCAGCGTTACTATCCCACTTCTATGTCTCCTTGAAAAAACACTTCAGGCCATGATGGAAGAGGATGTGGCACAGGAGGATGAGGAGGAGCAAGAGGGGTCATTTCCACGGTTATCAGGCCAGTCATTCGCAAGTGGCTCGGAGGGTGGGTTCCTGAACCAGCATAGGCCAGGTCAAAAATATTCAAACCAGGGCACAGTTCTGGAGGACGAGGAGGACGAGGAAGATGAGGAGGAGGAGGAATCACAGCAGGGTGGCACCCAATGCAGCTCGTGGGCATCACTGGAGCGTGGCTGGTAGGATACAGAGGACACAGATAATATACCTCCCACAGAGGATAGCTTGTCTTTGCCTCTGGGCAGCCTGGCACACATGGCCGACTACATGCTGCAGTGCCTGCGCAATGACAGCCGAGTTGCCCACATTGTAACTTCTTCTGATTACTGGGTGGCCACCCTGCTGGATCCCCGTTACAAGGACAATGTTACAAGGACAAGGACAATGTGCTGGAGTGTGAGAGGAAGATGCGCGACTACAATCGCACACTGGTAGAGGCGCTGCTGAGGGCATTCCCAAATGACACCGGGGGCTCAGTGGAAGCACAAGGTGAAGGCATAGGAGGAGGAGGAGGAAGAGGCCACCAATGCAGCTGTGCCACCGCCAGCACCTCAGAAGGCAGGGTTAGCATGGCCGAAATGTGGCAAAGCTTTGTCAGCAGCCCGCCACAACAAACAGCACCACCAGCCAATAGACAACGTCTTAGCAGGAGGCAGCATTTCAGCAAAATGGTGCAAGAGTATGTGTGCACACGCCTACACGTACTGACTGATGGGTCTGCCCCATTGAACTTCTGGGTCTCCAAATTGGCCACATGGCCTGAGCTTGCCATTTATGCCTTGGAGGTGCTGGCCTGCCCTGCAGCCAGTGTATTGTCTGAACGTGTGTTTAGCACGGCAGGGGGCGTCATCACAGACAGCCGCCTGTCCACAGCCAATGTGGACAAGCTAACCTTTATTAAAATGAACCAGGCATGGATCCCACAAGACTTGTCTGTACCTTGTGCAGAATAAACATTTAGACCGGACTCACACAGC
>BLSH010277071.1:491025-510822 GCA_018402905.1 Glandirana rugosa | reverse complement strand
TTCCCCGTCTGAGCTACCTGATGAGTCAGAAAAAGACGGCAGTGAAAAGATACAAAGATACAAAGATATACTGACAGCACAGCATGGTCACACTTGGAACGGAATCTGTACGTTGAACTACTTCCTGTACACAAACTGGTTTTGACACGTCAGCGAACCGAACATTCGACTGTAACGCAGAGGTTAAAAAACTATGTACAGACCACTTTCTTTCCTCACGGTGTAGTCTACATTAGGAAAAATTCCTTTAGTGTGTGTACCGTCTCCACAGGGTGTAACCATAACATATGTATATACACACACACACACACACACATATATATATATATATTATACAGCTTGGAGTAAGACAACATGCATAAAGAGGATGATGTGGTCAAAATACTCATTTGCCTAATAATTCTGCACACAGTGTATATATATATATATATACACACACACACACACACACATATATGTATACAATACCAATGTGGGACACCTCTGCCATGTGTGTGATTTCCTTAAAAAGGATTACATCTGATGTGGCACTCCTTTCTTTCACCAGACATGTATCAAAAAATTGGAGACGCAATGTCAGCTTACAAGCCAAGCGACTGCACAGTTTTGGTCAAACACATGTCCTTCATCAAGTTGCATGTCTAAGGCAAGGTTCACACTGGTACGACACGACAGTCATATAGAAACATAGAAACATAGAAAAGTGACGGCAGAAAAAGACTGAGTAGTCCATCGAGTCTGCCCCTTTTTATTTGTTTATTTTTTTTTTTTTATATTTTTTTTTATATATATATTTTTTTTTACATTAACCTTGTTGTTTGACTATGGATTTATGTTTATCCCAAGCATGTTTAAAGCTATTTACTGTTGACTGTCTCACAACCTCTGTTGGTAGTTTATTCCAATCATCAACCACCCTTTCAGTAAAATAATACTTTCTAAGATTAGTTTTGAACTTCCCCCCAGTTAGTTTGAGGTCATGTCCCCGTGTTCTTGATTTTGGTTTCATATTGAAAAGACTGAACTCCTGAACCTTATTCACCCCCTTGATGTATTTAAAGGTTTCAATCATGTCTCCCCTCTCCCTTCTTTCCTCCAGACTGTACATATTAAGTTCCTGAAGTCGCTCTTCATATGTTTTATCCCCCAGACCTTTCACCATCTTTGTTATCCGTCTCAATCCGACTTTGCCCTGCGACTTTAAGTCGGACTTCCATCCAACTTCAATGAACGGGATCTGACTTTGATGTCAACAATACCAGGCACATTGGGTCTAGTATGAATCTTTAGGGGAAACTCCATGCCAAATTAAAAAAAAACACATGGGGTTTCTCCTCCAAGACCATACCAGGCCCTTTGGTCTGGTATGGATTTTCAGGGGAACCCCCACGCCAAAATAAATGGTGTGGGGTCCCCCTAAAATCCATACCAAACCCTTATCCAAGCATGCAGCCTGGCAGGTCAGGAAAGGGGGTGGGGACAAGCAAGTGCCCCCCCTCTACTGAACCACACCAGGTCACATGTCCTCAACATGGGGGTGTGGATGCTTTGGGGTGGGGGCCCTGTGCCCCCCCACCCCAAAGCACCTTTTCCCCATGTTGATGAGGACAAGGGCCTCTTCCCGACAACACTCGCCCGTCCCCACTCTCTTTCCTGACCTGCCGGGCTACATGCTCGGATAAGGGTCTGGTATGGTCTTGGAGGGGGAACCACATGCCGTTTTCCTCTAAATTTGCTGTGGGGTTCCCCTTCAAGATCCTCAGAGCACAAGTCGCATGCCAAAGTCGGATCAGTTAAGATGATGATCCAACTTTAATCATATTCAATGGGCTGAAGTAGGATCAAAGTCGGACCAAAGTAGTGCAGGAACCTTTTTCAAAGTTGGACCAGTTAAGACGGCTCATAGGGAAACATTTATTGTTACACGTCATGCAACATGTGCTCTCAATGTCTGAGCATTTGTCGTACCAGTATGAACCCAGCTTCATACTGAATTTCTTACTCACATTTATTGCCCCACATGCACACAGAGCATCAGAGACCACACAGGTGTATCTCTTCATCAATCTCCTTGTTAATCTAGTCCATTCCTGGGACTAATGATAAGTGAACAACACACAGAGTACCAATATAAACTATATACGTACAGTATTTCTTATCTATCTAACATTTTGCAATACAAGACAGTTGAGGGAAAAATAACAACACTAGTAATATATCTATGGAACATTATAAAGACTATTCTCATGTTTTCACTGTTCAGCATACACTGCATGATGCTTCAAAAAATTATTTATTTCATATCTTCTTTCTAAAAAAAACAATGCATATAAAAAACACATAAAACTCAGGAAAAAATATTTGGAAAAAAATATTTATAGAAAATATTTATCAAACATCCTCTGTACCAATCATCGCCCCATATCCTTAGAGAACTACAAAAACAAGTACAGATCGTAATCTTTGTTTAAACCATATGGATGTAAATAGAGTTGAGTGAACCCGAACTGTAAAGTTTGGGTCCGTACCGAACTTTCGGGTGTCCGTGTCCCGAATCCAAACCCGAACGTTTGAGAAAAACGTTCGGGTTCTGATTCTGGGTTCTGGTATTTTATCACGCATGTTGAATAGCTGCAGGGCAGCCAATCAACAAGCGTTTCACTGGTTTTCCCTAGAAGCCATCACAGCCATGCCTACTAATAGCATGGCTGTGATTGGCCAGTGCATCATGTGACCCAGCCTCTATATGAGGCTGGAGTCACAGTGCTGCATGTCATATGCTCTCGGGTTAGTGTAGGGAGAGGATGCTGCCAGCGCTGTGAGGGACAGATTGTGAGGAACAGATTGCAGTGATAATAACTAGGTAGAGATTACTACTACTGCTTTGAGGGACAGATTGTAGATCTATAACATCTCATCCTGCAATTTGAGAAAAACGTTTGGGTTCGGGTTCTGGGTTCTGGTATTTTATCATGCATGTTGAATAGCTGCAGGGCAGCCAATCAACAAGCGTTTCACTGGTTTTCCCTAGAAGCCATCACAGCCATGCCTACTAATGGCATGGCTGTCATTGGCAAGTGCATCATGTGACCCAACCTCTACATGAGGCTGGAGTCACAGTGCTGCATGTCACATGCTCTCGGGTTAGTGTAGGGAGAGGATGCTGCCGGTGCTGTGAGGGACAGATTGTGAGGGACAGATTGCAGTGATAATAACTAGATAGAGATTACTACTACTGCTTTGAGGGACAGATTGCAGATCTAATAACATCTCCCATTTTTATTCCTTTTGCAGCCCTCTAGCACTTTCCAGGACTTTTTTACAATCATTTTTGTGCCGAAAAGTTTGGGACCCAATTGAATTCAATGGGGTTCGGGGTCCAGGGTAAAGTTTGGATAACGTTGGGTACCGAACCCGAACGTTTCCAGAAAGTTCGGCCGAACTCGCCGAACCCGAACGTCCAGGTGTTCGCTCAACTCTAGATGTAAAGAGTTCAATTGTTTTATCCACCAAACCTCCCTCTGCTTCAATTTCAGGATCCTATCTCTTCCTAGGGTTGCCACCTCATCCCTTGTTTAGGGACAGGAAAACCCGGTTGTTTACTCCTAATAGATGACCGATGCTCTGATGTACGGTCCTTGATCTTTTGTGTAGTCTCTCCAACATATATTAAATTACATGGACAAATGAATGCATAGATCACATATGATATCTGAAATATGTGGAATCCATGGATGTTATACTTTTTCTTATCTACAGTGTGTATAAAACCATCCCCTTTTCTCATTAACTTGCACTGCGCACAACTAAGGCATGGATACCATCCATTTCTCCTACTTTCCAAAAATTTATTTTTTTCTACCTTTTTTTGCACTTTTATGTTTGGAATGTAACAACATGTTCCTTAATGTTTAATTTCTTTGATATGCCTTCAATGGTATTTCCTGAAAGTGTTCTATCTCAGGGTATGCACAGTGCAGTAATGACCAATGTTTTTTAATGATCTTAAAGATCTCTTCGCTATATGATATTGCATGGAGAAGAGGAGCCGCTTGGAACTGCATCTTTCGATTCTTTTATAAGTTTTCTGTGTACACTCCAGCTTCCCCACTTCATGCACGTATACACACACCACATAAATGTGGTGGTCCTCTTCTTCAACTTATTAACTATAAAGCATTAGCTGGATAAATAAATCCTACAAAACATGCAATATCCATCAAACTAAATGTACATTGCGTTCAATACCATGTGTTATGACTCTATATTATAAAGTCTACGATAAGTATTTTCTGCAAACAAATCTTCAGTGACTTCTTTACACCATGTGATAACCTTGGTGCCCCCACCATTTATGCTGTCACCTCAGCAATAGACCTAAAGACTTTAGGTCAAAGGTGCATTTTCCCCTCTGGAGATCATTCTAATTTTGCCTCCAAAGCCATTTTTCCTTGCTGGAAGCAAAACCTCTTCATCACAGATCACTTTATATCAAACAGGTGTGAGGCCCCCATACATGGAATGAGAGAATAAGCAGATGTATCCCAAGTGTCAGCAGGCCGATATGCTCAGTTCCAGCAGACTGATCGCAGCAGAAGGAGATGAAGCCAAACAGGATATTGTGCATTCTAGCAGGTGGAGAGAGATGGAAAAACAGCAGCTGATATGATCAACATTAGCTCTACATCAAGAGACATTGTTTCTTTTTTTAACAGTGGGCTTTCTTTGTGGTGTCCGTGTATGTTTATTTACTTTGTAATTTTTTATTTTACATACTATGTACCCCTTACCTATTCACATGGGGCCAGGGGCCCTGGCGTATGCCCCTCTTCTGAACCATACCAGGTCAAATGCACTGAAGAAGAACAAAAAAGAAAAAAAGAGAAAGCATGGCATCCTGGACAAGGATCTGGCATTGATTTTGAGGGGAATCCCATTCAAACAAAAAAGTGTGGTGGTCCCCCCCAAAATCCATACATAGTACCCCCATAGTAATTAACAAAAAATATGCACATTGGAAAGAATAACACCCACATTGAGGAAAACATATTTTGGTAAACCTCTCCTGAAAAAAGTCTTGATTTGTAAATCTAACATCAATCATGTCACCCAGTGATGTGGATGCATGCCTAAGGAATGGTATGGATTTGTTTTGCATGGGGCCCTCTGTAAAAATGCAAGCTGGTCTCCTATAGGATAAGGGCCTGGTATTGATTTTGTATATCTATTTTTGTTTTTTTTCCCCTGAATAAGGGTTTGGTGTGGATTTTAAGGGTAATGCTATGAAAACAAACAAAAATAAAAACAAATGGGGGGGGGGGGGCTCAAAATCCAATTCAAGCCTTTCTCCAGGCATGCAACCTTGCTGGCCAGGAAAGTGAAGAAGAGTGAGTGTGCACTCCCCTCCTGAACCATACCAGGTCACATACCTTCAACATTGGGAGGGTACCTCGCTAAGCCCTATGTTAATAAGGACATGTAAGCTTATGTCGGTACCAATAAAATCCTACAGCCCCCCCTCCTTCCTTGTTAGGAATTTCCAATATTTAACCACTTGCCGACCGCCAACCGCAGGTTGATGGCGGCAAAGTGGCTCGTTATTGCAAATCGCCGTCATACGTCGGCGGCTGCGATAACGCGCACTGTGCCGCCGGCTACCCGCGATGGCCCCCCCGGAGCGAAGGAACGGAGGTCCGTGTATGTAAACACGGACCTCCGTTCTGTGAAGGGGGAAGGGCTGTGATCACAGCCTTCCTGTATATGAAGGCTGTGACCACTTCCCTTCCCCAGCTAGGGCAGTCCCCCCACAGTTAGAACACGCCCAGGGAACATACTAAACCCTTAGAGCGCCCCCTGCAGGTTAACCCCTTCACTGCCAATGGCATTTACACAGTAATCAGTGCATTTTTATAGCACTGATCGCTGTATAAATGCCAATGGTCCCAAAAAAGTGTCAAAATAGTCCGACATGTCCGCTGCAATATCGCAGTACCGCTAAAAATCGCAGATCGCCGCCATTACTAGTAAAAAATAAAAAAAAAATAAAAACCCCAAAAATGAATTCTCATCATCCGTAAACGCGACCACTTTTGCGCAAACCAATCAATAAACGCCGATTGCGATTTTTTTTATCGCAAATATGAGGAAGAATGTAAATCGGCCAAAAACGGTGAAAAAAAATTTTTTTATATATTTTTTTGGATTTGTATTCTAGCAAAAAGTAAGAAATTTGTTTTTTTTTGCAAAATTGTCGCTCTTCTTTTGTTTATAGCGGCGATCAGAAATGACGCAGAGGGTATCAAATACCACCAAAAGAAAGCTCTATTTGTGGGAAAAAAAGGACACAAATTCCGTTTGGGTACAACGCCGCACGACCGCGCAATTTTCAGTTAAAGTAACGCAGCACCGAATCGCAAAAAGGGCTCCGGTCCTAAAGCTGGAAATCCTTCCGGGGCTGAAGTGGTTAATGAGGGATGTATGTACCTATACTAATTTTTCATAATTTGAGCTGAGTTTATGATACTAAAAAAATGGAAATAGGAAACAACACCACCCACACTGTATAAAAAGTCTTTTTTTAACCCCCTTAAAAAACTTGTACCACAATGTAAGCTAATGTTAATATTGTGGCCAGTGATCCGGATCCATTGTTAATCACCATGAGCAACACCCCAATGAATGGCCGAAACAGACACAACAACCTGTGCTAAAATGACCCTCTCCTGCCACAAATTTTGTGAACACAAAGTGGTTGTGTACTGCCGAATATTCTGTTTGTACTGTGAACAATACCTAAAGAATATAAAAAAAACAGCATATTCCCTTCTTTAAATTGAGAACTCTGCATACTGTTTGCAAGCATGCCACAACATAACTGACAAGATCGGAAAATTCCAGATATGCAATGGGATGCATGAGACAGTGGGATTTTCTTGGAAGCCACCTGCATATACACATGATTAGAACAGTGAGACGTCTATTGAATATGTAGCATCATTAAGAAATGATAATTTGTGCAGCAGTAAAGTGTGAAAAGTTCTCCTCCACTCATCCGTATCACACTGCTGCTATGATGGTAATAGTTGAATACATTGTGATAAGCCTGGATATTTTTGTTGTCTCTATTTAATTTGTTCAGTGAAAACAGCTAAATAGAAACTACTGAAAACAGGTCCAGGGCACGCCAATAAATCTTCCTCTCAGGATTTTAGACCAAAATAAGGCTGTTTTATATTCTGAATCCCATCTTCTATAAGCTATATCTGTTTTGTCTGTCTGACAAAAGAAAGAGTTTTATTTGTGCCACACATGCTTAGCTACAATTCCCTTAAAGTGAATGTAAACCCTCACATATACCAAGTGAAATGAACAGCCTCAGATGATACACAGAGAAGAAACTAATCTCCCTACATAAGTTTTACATGTATATCTTCTGTCTTGATCTGTATATAACATTTGGAAAGTCCCCATCATGTTACAGCTTTTTCTCTTCCTGTTCAGCACTGGGAGTGGATTATTGGCATACAGCCAAGAAAGCTAATTGGAAGAAAGGCACACACCCCAACTCCACAGAGGCAAAGGAAGAAAGGAATGTGCAGAGCTGTGCTCTGACAAGTCAAACTGTCTGCTAATCTATTTATAACCACCTTGCACTACACAAATTTCAGATTGCTTTTATATCCCGTGTCAGAGAACTTGTCAGAAGTTATCATGCTGATAACAGAAGAACAGAGCAGGAGAAAGCCGCAGGCACAGTGCTTTGGAGAGAGATAAGAAAACACTGCAGATATATGTGCCCAGCTCAAATTTCATAAATCAGATTTACATCCGCTTTAAGCAACTCTTAATAATAATGGCCATCTGAATGCTGTTTACCAAACATAAATATGCAATACATGCATGCCATGGCAATTTGCATGCAGTATTGTGTCTATTCATACACACACAGAATAAGCAAAGGACCTTATGTAGCTGGTTTGTTGAAATGACAATGACTATGCCCAGTACAGGAATAAAGGAAACAGAGAGAATTGGTACATTTATTTTGCATATCAGCCAAAATTACGTATTTGTTTTGGTGAAGCTTCAGCTGGCTTACACATTTTGTGTAAGACGTCCATCAATTGGTAGCTGCATTTCCCTGTGTCAAATGCTTACACCTCTTATTGCATTCTGCTGATATATGCCACTTGCCACCTGGATCTAGTAATACTTTTTGCTACTCACTGGGGACTAATGATAAAAAAGGAGCTCACCCATACGGCCAAACTGTTCGCCATTTTAATACCAGTGTTTAACCTCCATGGCTACATTGGTAGCAGAGAAGCCCCAAACTGTTGCCTCCAGTGGTAATAATAATTTCCAAAATACTTAGCTTTAGCTAGATAATATTATTCCTTACTTTGTTTGCTAAGAAAACATAATATACAGTATATTCCTGGCTCAAGCAGTAACATAAGGCCCTATAACATTGCCTGTTTCGTTTATGGTATTGCACAAAATCCTTGGCTCTAATGGTCAAGTTCTCAGTCAAGAACAGAAAAGACAACCTCGATTTTGTAGTTGTAAAGGCAGAAGTTTTTTTATCTTAATGCATCTATGCATTAAGATAAAAAACCTTCTGTGTGTAGCAGCCTCCCCAGCATCCCCTAATTACTTACCTGAGCCCAATCTCTCTGCAGCAGTGTCCACGAGTGTCTTAGCTCTCTAGGACTCTCCTCCTGATTGGCTGAGACACAGCAGCAGTGCCATTGTCTCCCGCGGCTGTCAATCAAAGTCAGTTAGCCTATCATGGGAGAGAGGGGGCAGGGCGGGGCCGGGGCTCACAGAGCTGTGACCCGGCTGGGGTGCCCCCATAGAAAGCTGCTGGCTGTGGGGGTGTTCTGTCAGAATTGGCAACCCATCAGATTTAATCATGGAAGTGACGTTCCGTCACGGCCATCTTGGTACACCCCGCACTCATCCGCAGTAAGCCTACAGTCAGAAGTTGGCAAGCGGACATCTTTTTACACCCACCAAAGTCTTGCATTCCACACTTATTTTTACCAGTAAACTCAGCTTACATAGTGAATTACAGTATTTAGAATTCAGAAATCTGTTTTGATGTTCAGTTTGATAAGCAGCAGAAATTCTGCTAATCTGACAGGTTTGCTAATCTAACAGAACACTGCTGTCTGTTTTACAATTCAAGTAGAATTAAGGTATTGCTACACTCTGGTTCTAATTGGTAGATGGTTACCCCACATCCCTAACATAAATATGTATTTTCAAAAGGACAAAACCCCCATTGGGACTTTAAATTAATTAAAATAAAACAGTAAATGTTTATTGGTACATTAAAAGCATCAAAGGACCTTGAACATTCTAGGTTCAACAATCAAAACTATAAAGAAGGTACAACTGAACCAAAATAAATATGTGATGACATACATACAATGTGTGACATTGGTGAACGTGAGACAATAACCAATGAAAAATACAAGCCAATAGTAAAAAACACGTATGACCACTCACACCTCCACCAAATGGCGGGAGAGACCCCCTTGTTTTACAATTCAACATCAAAACAGTGTGAAAGATTTAAAAATACTTTATTTCACTATATAAGCTCCGTTACTGGTAAAAATAAGTGTGAAATGCAAGACTTTGGTCGGTGTAAAAAGATGTCTGCTTGCCGCGTATGGCTTGTAGGCTTAATGGGACCAAGTGCTGGGTGTATCAAGATGGCTAGGAGGGTACTTCACTTCCCTTACCAGATATGATGGGTCGCCTAATCTGACAGAATGCAGACACTCGATAGGAGAGAGGGGCAAGGAGAGCAGAAGAGGGAGCCGAGAAGAGGATCCGGCTGTTCTGTGCAAAACCAACTGCACAGAGGAGGTAAGTATGACATGTTTGTTATTTATTTATTTTTTTAAAAATGAGACTTTACAATCACTTTAACTATATGTCATCTTTTTTCTTTGGCTTTATTATAGTAAGAGTACAGTGTCATGTGATCCTTTAAGCTGTCACTGAATACCTATTAGTATTGCAGCCTCTTCAGCAGGTTCCCTGCTGCTGTTATATGATGTTAATGCATCTGACACTGCTAAAAGATTCAGTACACATTTGTCATAGGCTGCAATCTAGAGAAATGTATCTTAAAGGAGAAGTATGTTTCTAAAAAACCAAACAAACATACATACTTGTAGGTATGGTGCAGCGTGGTACGACGGCAATAATTCACATAGTCAGGTGCAATGGAAAACCTGTATTTAAACAATGTAAAGGTTCACAACAAACCCAGGGGTAAGGCTGCCCAACCAGGTGCACTAAGTTTCCAATAATGTAAAGAGAACAGGTATCAGTTGGATTGACAGTGTCTATTAACAGAGCAAAATGTGACCTGACCGTCTCAAGCCCAAGCAGGATGAAGCACAAAGGAGTTGCGAGCCTATGTTTCCCCCCTCATCAGTAACCTTTCCCTACCATTAGTACTGTCCATAACAGAGGGGGTACCTTTTCCTGCACTACCCACTTTCTAAAACCAAACACAGGGAGATAGGGCCTTACATAGGCTCTGTCTGACCCAAGATGGCTGCCACAGTCATATGGGGTGGCAGCATCCAACTGGTTAGCTTCCCCAGTGACTCAGGAAACCAAAGAGGAACCATTTTCCTCTTCACTCCCTTTTCAGTTGCAAGGCAGCGCCACCTGCAGTGGAGAAAGTAGTCTGCATCTGCCTACATACTCACCTAGGTCGATGCAGCATTGGTCTGATGCTGCATTTGTTCCCCGCTTCCCCTACGAGCAAAAAAACGGAATGATTAAAGACCTCTGATTGCTCAGTTCTTGGATCTGCTCTGAGCAGAGAGTGGTGACTGTCAGTCACCACTCTCTGCTCTGCCCCTCCAGCACTCGATGGAGCTCTGGGCTGTGGCGAGGGTGGAAAAGGCTAGCTCAGGCTTTCAGTGGTGTGCGGAGAGGCCGAGCCAGCTGCCAGTCAGGCACCTTAGTGCATCCCAACATCCCAAATCAGGATCTCCCCAGAGCATAAAGATTAGAGGTATCATGCGCCACTACACTTAAAACAATTACACTTAAAAAAATTACATGTATAAAGGTGCACATTTGAAGCTTCTCCCCAATAGTGTAGGAATTCCTGAACTGTGAACAGTGTATATGTAAATACTCCAATGGTAAACTGCTAACTCATATACAATAAAGTGCAAATGTGCGTATGTAAACAATTGCCAGTTCATACATCTGTGATACAGAAATAATAAACTGCAATGTGCTTGAGCTGAAAATATAGTCAAAACAAATCTGCAACACAATAAAAATGGACAATTTAAAAATATATTTTACATATTACAGTTCATAACTTCTTCTATATCATTAATCTTCAATATGGTAAGTTGTGGGAAACCATCACCAACCTGAATATATTAAAAACACCCAGAAGTGCTCAGTTGGATGTCCACTCACCAGAGGACCGTGACCCCTTTAGCCAAAAAGACACAGGCATTATTTGACCCTCTTTTTAGCTAAAGATGTCATGGTCCTCTGGTGAGTGGACATCCAACTGAACACTTCTGGGTGTTTTTAATACGCTCGGGTTGGTGTTGATTTTCCACAGTAAAGATTCATGATATAGGAGAAGTTATGAACTGTATTTGTATTCATTGTCCATTTTTATTGTGTTGCACATTTGACTATATTTTTAGCTCAAGCACATTGCACTTTATTATTTCTGTATCCCAGAAGTATGAACTGGCAATTGTTTAGATACGCACTTTTGCACTTTATTGTATATGAGTTAGCAGTTTACCATTGGAGTATTTACACATTATTTAGAGCCCCCTCATATATACACTATTCACAGTTTAGGATCTCTTCAGAGTCTGGACCGGAGTGGTGTCATCCAACAGTGGACTTCAGCCTGCTGTCGGCTGAATAAGGGGTCACAGGAGTGCAGAACGAAGTACACTCCTGTGATCCCCAGGAGAAGTATGGCCAAAAGAGCTTAGGCCCTACTTCTCCTTTAATAGTTTCATTTCATACACATTGCCTGCCTGTAATGACTTTGAGCTTGCATATTACAACTGTATAATATTTTAATAATCCAGAAAAAAGGTTAGCCTTCACGCATAAAAACATCTGTATATGAAGAAAAGAACACAGGCTGCATATGTCAAATTTTGATATAATTACACCGTTTTATATTTGAGTTTTCTTTGATACTGTCATAATGTCTTTAATTAGGTTTGTTGTGTACAAGAAACTGCTATGCACAAAAAAGACTTATTTTCCATTTAATGATCATCAGCAAAAAGTTTACTAATCCCTCTCCTCTTCTAAACTGGAATTGGTAATTACTGGAAAACACCAAATATTAATGGCGATCCTATTAGACACAAACACAAAAGAGCACAATATTCAAGAACTGAAAACAACCTCCAACTGATGGTGCTGCAAAGGACAATCTAGCAAAGCTCTGCTGATTTCAGAACATTTGTAAAATGATGCAAAAAATACCTTGCATAAAAGTGTAAGCAGGAGATTTCTGCTTTTCATACAGCTGGAAATGTAAACATTGATAGTTCAAATATTGATGCAAAAAATAACTCATATGGCCATTTGTGAGCATTTTACAGATAATGAATTTCCTTTCTACCATTGTCAGTATGCACAGTATGCACAGTAGTTATATGTGTGCCTTTCCAAGTAATGTGAAGAAATTCCTATGACACAGATATTGTAAGTGTTTCTTTTATATATTTCACCTCTTTTTTTAATATGTTTAAAGCTGGGGCGCAGCAATACCCGAACACATAGCAGCACACCAGGAACTGTGCAGGGCAGGTATGGGGGCCTGTGCACAATAAAAATCGGTAATAGACACCAATGTATAGGTATGGATATATGTGTAAATAAAATGAGAATATGCACATGTGCAATCATCTCTGTGTGTAGGGCTGCAAATGAATGCACGCCAGCAAAATATGATTAGGACAATGGGATCGCTGGCGTGCATTCATTTGCAGCCCTACACACAAAGATGATTGCACATATTTTCATTTTATTTACTCATATATCTATATATATATATATATATATATATATATATATATATATATATATACATATATTTTTGTTTTATACATAGTTGGCATCTATTACCGATTTTTATTGTGCACAGGCTCCCATACCTGCCCTGCACGGTTCCTGGTGTGCTGCTAAGTGTTCGGGTATTGCTGCGCCCCAGAGCCCACCTTTGATTGCCATCTGGGTTGCCTAGGGCATTGCAGTGATGTGTGCTGCTGCTCTTAAATGATCTATTTACTCTTACCATGTAAGTGACTCACACTCACTCTCTTAAATTTGTTGCAACTTTATCTTCAACACCTGTCTAATTATACTCTATCTATTCAATATTTTGACATGCTTGTGTTTACCTCATCAGATTACCACTGATTGCTTCAGATGAAGCACAATTCTACAGCATGAAACTAGTTGAGCCTCATATAGTTGGTTACCTCCACTCCTGGTGGTTTGAACCCCATTGATTTTACTTTTGCATGCTGCTTAATGTTGCATTGATGCATATATAACTTTAATACCTTACCAGGGTTCCCACCAGATTGTTAGTGACACACCACCTTGCACCTCTGTCCTCCTCCCTTCCCTGTCCCCCCCCCCCCCCCTTGTGGGGTTAATTGTTGGCTCGAGGAGATTCGCACAATTCTGTATGTCACGTTTGTTGTTTCTTGTCATTGTTTTTAAATGAATAGTCTTTGTATGTTATTGGTAAATTGGCCTAGTGCCTTCTGTGTAACAAATAAAGTATTGTTTTAATGTATCGCATGCCTGCAAAGTCCATGTTTCTCGCTCCATTTATCCCTTTGTCACAGGCGTGCGCACGGGGGGGGGGGGGGCATGTGTGCCTTGGCACATCCTAATCACCCCCTGCCAGCCAAGACTCTTTTCTGGTTACTCACTGGCAGCAACAGAGCTATAAATGGGACTATTTTGGTTATTATACTCCAAGATACAAGGACTATGTCAGCGGAGTAAGCGGGTTTCTGGCTGCATTTTCCAATGCTGCCACTATAGTTCCAGCAGCACATCCCTGACCATGGACGGCAGAGTCATATAGTTGCACTCCGCCTGCCCTCCTCTGCCTCTTCTGCTTTCACCAGAGCCGAGGTCAGCGGCACCTAGCGGGGATTTGGGGAGCATGGCTGAATCTAGGAGGGTGGATTTCACATGTGCCCCCCGGCAACCCCCTCCAGCAGGGTTTGCCAACCATCCATCTGGAGATGCTAGAGCTACTGTCTGCACGCTGCAGTCTACACTTGTGTCAAAGCATCTGTGAAACAAGCAAGCAAAACCCCCCTTCCTCCATTCCAGGAACAGGACATGAGAGGGAGCTCGATCCTCCCATCCCATCCCCTGTGTCTGCCCTGAGATTTAAGGTACAGAAGCTGGAAGATCCGTGGTTGCTGCAAGATACCAGCCTGGGTGAGTGAACAATGTCCCATCTCCCTGCTCTCTCCTCCCCTCTCTCCATCTGTCCCCTCCCTTCCCTCTTCCTGGAGCTGCCCAGTTGATTTCTTGTACAGATAGCACATAAGGTGAACTTGACTTCTAGAGTAAAGAGGGGCTCTGCCAGGACTTCTAGTGTAAGGAGAAACTCTGCCAGGGCTTCTAGTGTAAGGAGGAACTCTGCCAGGGCTTCTAGAGTAAGGAGGGGCTCTTTCTAGAGTAAGGATGGGCTTTGCCAGGACTTCTAGAGTAAGAAAGGGCTCTGCCAGGGCTTCTAAAGTAAGGAGGAGCTCTACCAGGGATTATAGAGTAAGGAGGGCTCTGCCAGGGCTTCTAGAGTAAGGAGGGGCTCTGCCAGGGTTTCTAGTGTAAGGAGGGGCTCTGCCATGGCTGCTAATGTAAGGAGGGGCTCTGCCAAGGCTTCTACTGTAAGGAGGGGCTCTGCCAGGGCTTCTAGTGTAAGGAGTAACTCTGCCAGGGCTTCTAGAGTAAGGAGGGGCTCTGTCAGGGCTTCTAGTGTAAGGAGGAGCTCTACCAGTGCTCCTAGAGTAAGGAGGGGCTCTACCAGGGCTTCTAGAGTAATGAGGGGCTCTGCCAGGGCTTCTAGAGTAAGGAGGGGCTCTGCCAGGGCTTCTGGTGTAAGGAGGGGCTTTGCCAGGGCTTCTAATGTAAGGAGGGGCTCTGCCAGGACTTCTAGTGTAAGGAAAAACTCTGCCAGGGCTTCTAGTGTAAGGAGGAACTCTGCCAGGGCTTCTAGAGTAAGGAGGGGCTCTTTCTAGAGTAAGGAGGGGCTTTGCCAGGGCTTCTAGAGTAAGGAAGGGCTCTGCTAGGGCTTCTAGAGTAAGGAGGAGCTCTACCAGGGCTTCTAGAGTAAGAAAGGCTCTGCCGGGGCTTCTAGAGTAAGGAGGGGCTCTGCCAGGGTTTCTAGTGTAAGGAGGGGCTCTGCCAGGGCTTCTAATGTAAGGAGGGGCTCTGCCAAGGCTTCTACTGTAAGGAGGGGCTCTGCCAGGGCTTCTAGTGTAGGGAGGAGCTCTACCAGGGTTCCTAGAGTAAGGAGGGGCTCTACCAGAGCTACTAGTGTAAGGAGGGGCTTTGCCAGGGCTTCTAGTGTAAGGAGGGGCTCTGCCAGGGCTTCTAGAGTAAGGAGGGGCTCTGCCAGGGCTTCTAGAGTAAGGATGAGCTCTACCAGGGCTTCTAGAGTAAGGAGGGACTCTGCCAGGGCTTCTAGAGTAAGGAGGGGCTCTGCCAGGGCTTCTAGTGTAAGGAGGGGCTTTGCCAGGGCTTCTAATGTAAGGAGGGGCTCTGCCAGGGCTTCTAGTGTAAGGATGGGCTCTGCCAGGGCTTCTGGTGTAAGAAGGGGCTCTGCAAAAGGGACTCTGCCAGGACTTCTGGTGTAAGGAGGGACTCTGCCAGGGCTTTTGGTGTAAGGATGGGCTCTACCAGGGCTTCTGGTGTAAGGAGGGGCTCTGCCAGGGCTTCTAGAGTAAGGATGAGCTCTACCAGGGCTTCTAGAGTAATGAGGGGCTCTGCCAGGGCTTCTGGAGTAAGGAGGGGCTCTGCCAGGGCTTCTAGTGTAAGGAGGGACTCTGCCAGGGCTTCTGGTTTAAGGAGGGACTCTGCCAGGGCTTTTGGTATAAGGATGGGCTCTACCAGGGCTTCTGGTGTAAGGAGGGGCTCTGCCAGGGTTTCTAGTGTAAGGAGGGGCTTTGCCAGGGCTTCTGGTGTAAGAAGGGGCTCTGTCAGGGCTTCTGGTGTAAGGAGCAGCTCTGCCAGGGCTTCTGGTGTAATTAATCCTGCTGATTTTGTTCACCTTTTTTTTTTGCCCATACACAATTCCACAAAAATAGAGCTGTCTTTGGGTGGTATTGAGCACCTCTGTGGTTTTTATTTTTTTATAAAATAAATATGATATAAAATATTTTATAAAATATGAAAAAAGACTTAAAATTTTGAAAGAAAACCCATACATTTCTTCATACAATTAGACCAAACTGTATTTTACTACATGTCTTTGCTAAAAAAAAACCTGATAAGTATATTTTATGTTTCAATCTTTTTTATTAAGTTTTTCACATGTTACAGTAAAATAATACATGAAAAGACATTCGTGGAAAAGTGAAAGCATCAAAGATTTGCGTTCGTCATAAGAACAGTTGTGATAACAGCCTTTAAATCAACTTCCAGAAAAAGATAAGAATTACAAACCACTAGGAGCACGTAAGGGAGGGAAGAATCAAAAGCCTATGCTAACCGGGAAGAGTTCCTCACCGCAACTACCCCTAAAGGGATCATGCTGTGGACTGCCGTGAGGGACTCAGCTGCCCCATCCCACCCTCTAGTCCCAAGAACAAAAGTGACTTACTTCAGGAGCCCACAACCATGTGGGGTCCATGAAGCTAAAAGAATATAATGTCAATCTAGTAGGGCCTTTTTTGACAAGCTGGTGTCAAGTAAAATAAAAAAAGCAAGAAACAACCATTCAGATTTAAGGGGAACCCTTCGATATGCCAGTCCGGGGAGACCAGCATCATGAGTAACATGAACACAAACCAACTCTTCTCTCCAACATCCCTTTCCCTGGGTCCTAGCCTGAGGGGGAGTATATCCCCTGCTTAAGGCACAGCGAATGTTTCCCCATATATAATACAATGGCAGACTAAAGTAAAGTGGGGTGATGGAGAGCTTACTAAGTACATCAAAAAAGAAGATCAAATCGAGGAAAGTAATAGAGAAAAGGAGGAAGGAGAAAAGAGAGAAGAGGAAAGATCAGTAGAAGAGTAACGGTAAGATGTCAGAGAGGAGCAGACTATATTGAGCGCTAGTGCGTCAGTGTACTTCGGGTGGGGAAAATGGAGATTGTCATAATGAAATGCCTACATGGGATGCCCATGGGCTCCAAATTTTCTCAAACTTTTTAATTGAGTCTTGTAAAGTGTGATAGATTTTCTCCTGGAGCATTATCCAAGATATTTTCTTGACGGTCTGTCTAATATTGACAGTCCGTTTTTTCCAGTCTCTGGCAATCGTTATTTTGGCGCCCACTAGTATCCCATATATTAGTAATGGAGAGCTGTGGTTGATGTGGGGGATTCTATAATTAAGGAGTGCGGTCTCTGGGTCTTGTTTAATCTGGGCGTCTGTAATTTTCCTGATTAATTGAAAGATGTGGTTCCAGAAACTTCTTATATGCGGGCATTCCCATAGCGTGTGTAGCAAAGACCCCGTGTGATCGCAACCGCGAAAGCAAAGGGGGGATGAGGTCTTATACATGCTAGCCAAACGAGTTGGGTAGAGGTACCATCTGGTCATGACTTTTAGGTTAGTTTCAATCAGTGAGATATTATGAATCCCTTTGTAAGCTTGAAAGCAATGCTCATGCCAAATCTCCAAGTCCCAGTCCAGACCCAGGTCACCTTCCCACTTTATCATATAGGCAGCCTTCCCCTGTGGTTCTGCAAGAGCATTATAAATAATAGAGATACCCCCCTCATGTCCGATAATTTCAAGCACCATTGCTCATAGGGGGTCACCGTGAGTGAAGAACAATTTTCATCCTTAAGGGTCTTAAGAAAGTGTGATAGTTGTATGAAACAAAACTTCTGGGGGGGGGGGGGGCATTTCCAAAGTGTTCAAACAGTACCTGAGTGTTAAGGGTCCAGTCGAATTGAAGAAGTGGCCTATTCTATATAGACCTTTATTTAGCCACCAAGTAAAGGCTCTCGCATTCTCTCCAGGAGGAAATTTGGGGTTGTTGAAAATGTGAGCCAGCGGCAGCCAGTTAGAAATAAGTGAGGCATGTTTGCGAAGTCTATCGCATAGGGCTATGGAATGTGAGAGTGTGGGGGCCAGTATAGTGGGCTGATAAGTATATTTTAATTGGTTTGTGTGAAAGTTATACCATCTACAAACTATGGTATATACTGTATACTGGAATTTACGGAGCTATGAAACTATACTGGTAATGCCGGAGGTCAGCAACTTACAGTGGGATTGTAATAGGGTGGCAGGCAATCTGGCGCTGACACTGACGCCACTAGTGACACTAATACAGCGAACGGTGATAATACTGTACACCGTACTAATGACACTGGCTGGAAAGGGGTTAACTGTTCGCCTAACAATGTGCAAAGTGTGCTGCTTTAACTTACTAATCTGGCTATTTTTTCTCTCAGATTTTTTAGGGAAAAGAGCCAGATTGCTGTTCCTATGTGCACAGAGCTCTGTGTGTTGTGTGCATATATATATATATATATATATATATATATATATACAAATACATGTGTAGCCAATTTTTAAGAATACGTCGTAATTGCACGAACACTGAGGACTACGTCTCACAAGCGGAAATTTTAAAAAACAGGTTCTTAGAAAAAGGATATGACCCTGAAGAGGTCAATACAGCTAACAATGAAGTCTTGAACACTGAGAGAGCTACCTTATTGGAGAACAATAACTGCACAGTTAAACCAGCTAAGGACTACAGATGGTCTTTCTTCACTACTTTTTCAACCCAACACCGTCAAATCCAACACATTTTAAAAAAACACTGGCATATTTTAAAGAGTGATCGGGTACTCGGTCCCTTATTACCCACACATGCACAAGTCACTTTCAGAGGTGCACCAGCCTTAAGACATCGGGTGGCGCCTAATGTATTGGCACCCCCCAAGAAGATAAGCTTTTTTCAAACCATGGTTGGTTTTTTTCCTTGCCGAAGATGTAGAGTATGCAATTTGAACAACTGCAAACATAGAAAGATCACTGAATTCACCTCAACCACAACCAAGATTACATACCAGATTAAAAGCTTCTGCACTTGCGAAACTAGAAATATAGTTTACCTACTCACCTGCCCATGCGGGAAACAGTACGTGGGCAGAACCACGAGAACATTTTCAATCAGAGTCAGTGAACACATCACTAATATAATAAAAGGAAAGACCAACCACAGTGTCCCAAAGCATTATTTAAAGTTTCATGCCAAAGACCCAACTGGCACTAATTTTTCGGTTATTGATAAATACACCCCCCCATGGAGAGGAGGGGATGCCGTGAGAGGGGTGTCTCAGTTGGAAGTTTACTGGATGGGAGAGTGCCGTAGGGGAGGAGAGGTACCCCCCCACATAAATAGTTATTGGCTTTTTAATCACGGTCAACCCAGAAACCGTACTTTGAAATTTATTACGAAACCCTGTGACACCAACCAGAAAGGAAAATAATATAATCACTACACAAGTGACTGAGACTAACTTTTACAAGAGCACCAAG
>BLSH010277071.1:465595-490002 GCA_018402905.1 Glandirana rugosa | reverse complement strand
ACTTGGACACAAATGTTCGTATGTGGTTGCTTCATATTTTTTTAGGGCATACTATTGTTTATTTGTGAACATTTACTATTTTCCAGGAACACTTTTAGGACCAAGCTCCATCCTTTGTCTACAAATCCTCATATCTACCACGTTAACAGGGCTCTTCCCAACTGTGTTCTGTGTTGACATTACTTAGGACTTTTTTAACTTTCTGCTAGAGATTGCCATATATAGGTGTCGCTCGGTCGTCTTACTTATTCTTTTGAGGTTTAGAATGTCTTACCTCCGAATGGTCTTGCAACATCCTTTTTGCGGAAACCTTTATACGGAAACTCCGGTGTTCCCACAGGCCAGCCTCCATTCTGTAAGATTTGGAGTTTTCTTATTCATTCTGCTGGCTCGCTGTGGATATATACCGTTAGAGATCGTCTTTCAATTTTTTCAGGATTCATTACAGTTGTGTCTTGTGTCAACCCTTCTCGGGACAATTGCACCATCTATACTCCTAAACATCTGTTTCCTACCTCGAACCAGGATTTTCACAAGGACCTTTTATCATTTACAAGTGTTTATTTGTTATCATACGGGATTTTTTTATACTTCGTTGGTGTATGCTTGTAAACACAGGTTCACTCCCCCCCCCCCCCTCTTTTTATCTTCACCTTGTTTTTTCAATTTATTAATCTAATTTGATGCACATGCACTTTCCATCAAGCTACAAGGTTTAGCGCCACTCACCTGTATATTTATTGCTGCACGATTTTTTGGTCGTTTTAAGTGGCAGCTTGCCGCAACCTCTCACATCTGTTTTGCTTAGCGCAGGAACCTTCCCTTCCAAATACATGTGTGTTTGAGGTTCTGTTTGCGGTGCACACCCTAATGCAATAGGCTGCGCACACCTATGCCTATTGTTCTTTAGGATGTGGCATGCTCCTACCCACTAGTCGTCCCCAGCCCCACACTGGTGGGCCGGCTCCTTCTTCCCTTGTTTCTTTCCCCAAATTGTGTATCTGTCTAAAATACCAAAAATGATAATTCCATCAAAGCACCTACTAACAAATGTAACCAATAATACTTATCCACATCCGACTACAACCCTATACAATATATTGCTGTATGTTATAACCATTAAGTTAATAAACAATTAATAAAAAAATATAATTTTACTATGAATTAAGTCTAAGATTTCTCAAACTATTAATACTATCAGCTTTTCCATTACAAGTCGCTGATTAATTAGTAGTATTAAAATATATATATATATATATATATATATATATATTTTTTTTTAATTTTGCTGTATTTTTTCATTTATATTGCAAAAAATAAAAAGCCCAGTGGTGATTAAAAGAAAGCTCTATTTGTGGAAAAAATCATATACGTTTTGTTTGCATACAACAATGCATGATTGTGCAAATACCAGTTAAAGTAGAGCAGAGCTAAATAGCAAAAAATGGCCTAGTCATGAAGGGGGCAAGATCTTCTATAATGTATAGTTTCATAGTTACATACATAGTTGGTAAAGTTGACAATAGTCCATCCAGTTCAATCTGTGTAGGTATATGTGTGTTCATGTCGATAATCATTTCTCATATCCATGTATAGTATATTATGTTCACTAAGATGCACATTCAAGAGTCTTTTAAAACTATCCATATTCCACATCCTTACCTCCTTGACCTCCTTATTATGTGGCCCCATGTCTTCTTACACTCCCTGAGACTGTTTTTTACCTATGCTGGGATCACCATTGAGGTATTCGTATATCGCTATCATATATCCTCTCAAGCATCTCTTCTCCAGGGAGAAGCTGTTTAGTGCTTGTTGTCCTTCCTCGTAACTAAGGTCCTCCAGTCCTCTTATTAACTTTGTTGCCCTTCTCTGGACTCTCTGTAGTTCTAGCACATCCTTTCTGGTGATTGGTGAACAGTAAACAAAAAGGGGTTAAAAAAAGAGGGGCAATAACCCTGTTCCTATACATTGTATAAGATCCTCACCGCCGGCTCACCCTATAATCAGGGTGGGGTACCCAGAACCAAAACACAGGCAAAACACAAAAAGGGGCTCTAAAGGGAACACACCACGGCTTATTGAGTGATCAATTATACACTTTATTGAAAATTCAAGGAAGGATGCATTGAGAAATGACAGACCAAACCAGAAGTTAAAACCTTAAGACAACGTTGCCATAAGAAATTAAAGACAATTGCCCGGGCTCACAGTCATATCTCCATGCACACCACACTCAAACCAGTTTACTGCACATAACCCAAGTATGGATATAATGGCCAACAGAATGAAAATTGACCAATGGCCAGTGGAAAAAAGGGGGGTTCAATAGCCCATATGTACAGTCCTGCTGGTAAGCGGTGGAACTCACACTGCTAGTATAGCTTGAGAGTAAGCTGGAGAATGTCCGGGGATGGTAGCCCTATTGCAGCTAAGCATGTATCAGACGGAGATGAGTGGAGAGTATGGGGGGGAGAGCAATGGATGGTGGTGGGTGTATAGACAGGATATACCTGGCTGCACAGTTCATGGGGGTAATGCACACAAAGGGATACAGTCCCATAGGGTGGTCTCACCCAGTCCTATAGAGGTGCCATTCCTCCCTGTGATGGTACACACAGCTTACTGTTCCTCACTGTGATCGACACACATCAGATAGGAACTGAATGGTTAAATGAGAGGCAGAGAGAGTGAGCAGTGGATGACTGTAAGTATGTAAACAGGATATGCCTGACTGCACAGTTAATGAGGCAAGTACACAGATCGGGACAGGGTCACATAGAATGATCTCACCCAGTCCAGTGAATATGCAGTTCCTCTCTGTAACAGACCATCCAGCTCACATTTCCTCCCTGTAGCTGGAATCAGTGTAGCAGTGAGACAAATCCTCAAGCTGGGAAGCAAGGAGCGGAGATGTAATCAGATCCACAGTAGCTGCTATAACAGCGGTGTCTTCCTGTATGTGTAAGCCGTCCACCATGCAGGCCGTCTGCAAGAGAGGAGAAGCCGGATAGGTGAGCGGCGGCAGAGCTGGTAGAAAGCCGCCCGGAGTAGACTGGAGATGCTGGGCTACAGATGTCACATAGCTGGATTACATCTATGCATTTCGCCCACTTCCGGTCACGTGGGCTTCCTCAGGATATCAAGGAGGGTCATTAGAGGGATTCTTAAAGGACCATAAGTCTCCACCCCTTACATTCACATCCACACTTCTCTTGGTGCAAAATAATCATTTGGCATGGAACATATTTGTACAAGAATAGTGTTGTAGTGTGCAAACTGTGCAGGAAATTGTCTCAGTGCAGTGAAGTATTAGTTTATACATAAAACTAACTTTCACCAATCACACCCCACTTCATTACCAGAGCAATGCACAGGGACCAAAATAGTATAGAATCCACAGCCAAGTGAAATGAAGGTGACCAGAACTGGACAGAATACTCCAGATGTGGCAGAGCCAAAGTTATATAAAGTGGCAGGATTATCATTTTTATCTCTGGAGTAAATTCCCGTTTTAATGCACGCTAATAGTCGGTTCTCCCCCTAGTGATTAACTTGTGGTTATATTTTTAGCCCCCAAGTTCATTACTTTACATTTTTCAACATTGAATATTAAACCTCATTTGCCATGTAGTTGCCCCCCCCCCATTATTTTATTCAGGTCTTCTAGTAAAGTTTCTATACACCTGCGTTTTGCTTCCAACATTCTTCCAAACGTTTGCAGAAGTTAAAAGACAGCATTTCATTTTGTTTTTGATCTTATACAGTGGTATTCTTTTTGTAAATTATGAATATGATAATTTTTAATACTGAGACATGTTTCCTTGTACAGTAAGTATGCATTTATATTGTGTATGTTTTTTTAATACCATAAAGAAAATCTTTGTTCAGAAAGATGCAAAGGACGCTTCTTAAAAAAAGGAAAAAGTCAAGCCTTAAGACTAGCAAGGTTGAAATTGACTTACTATGAATTGCACCAAAGTACAGAATTTTTTCAGCATATCCGTAGGCCTCCCTGGGGTGTGGGGCTCAGTACAACTTCCATTTCTCTTATAATCTACCACTACACCTCAATGATTGCATTACATTAAAAAACATTGTCATTTATCATGGCTGCAAGCATAGATAACCTTGGGTTGATTTGCTAAGGGGGTAAAGAATGTTCACTTAGCTTGGTTAAGGAGAAGCTATATTTGTTTCAGTCAGCCAGCCATGTGCAGATAAATCATGTGTTTATTTATTTTATTTTTTTACATTTAATTACTCTGAACATGATTGGGTATCCAAAGTATATCATCACTGTGTTCCCTAAGCAGCCATTTATCTTTCAGAAATGAACATTCTTTGGTCCTTAATTCAGCTCCAGTAAATCAAACAGATACATGGATCAGATGGCTTCCTGTTTTCAATTACTGTCTGCAAAAAGGGTCCAGATGAATAGAGGCTGAATGTAAACAATGCATGTTTACCTTCAGGGCACTTTCACACTGGAGGCGGTGGGGCGTTAGCGTTAAATCCCCACATTCCCATTAGTCACAACGGGGATTTACCGCTGTTATGGCGGCAGGAGCGGTGCACTTTTAACCCCTCACAAAGGGTTAAAACGGGGGGTAAAAGTGCTTCCAAGGCAGTGTGCAGCCGCTTCAGAAGTGCTACCCCATTATTTTAATGGGCAGGAGCGGTGGAGGAGCGGTATATTACCGCTTACCGCACCGCTCCAAAGATGCGGCTTGCAGGCCTTTTTGTAACGTCCTGCAAGAGCACCACCCAGTGTGAAAGCACTCCGGGTTTCCCATTGGAGTGGATGGGGAGTGATTTTTGAGGCATTTTACAGGCGTTATTTTTAACTAAATACCGCCTGTAAAGCGCCTCAGTGTGAAAGGGGTCTCACTGAGGTCTTTGCTGGCAGCCTCAAAGCACCAGCGTAGAAATATATGTTTTCAAAGTACAGTTATCCCTTGACTAATATAAAACTTTACATAGATGCTTACAACTGAATTTTACAAGTGTAATTATTATCATGTGTCTATGTCATTAAACATTTGTATAATTATCTGTGATCCTATCAGCTTTGGATCACTTATTTCATGAGGCATTAAAACACTTTTGGAAGTCCAATATAGCACACCATATAATTTTTGTCCACAATGTGACTCACATATATGTGCATTAAGCTTTCATTCTTCAGATAATTAGAGTTTTATTTCTCAAGTTCTTTAAAATCAGTATAATCATATGCCAAGTGTGCCATATATACCTGACAAAGTTCAGCACTTACTTAGCATAATGTATGCCATGTTTCTGAATGTTTTACTGGTTACATATTCACACTTTTATAGATGTCATCTTCTGTTTATATTGAAATATCACAGCTGAATCTCTTAAAACGGTTTATTAATTCCACTATTTGTCAAACAAGGAAAATTGGAATCTGTTTTCCAATCTGGCAGTATAGTATTGTTGCAAGGATACTCACAGCATCAAAATTTCAAAATATAATTAATGTATTAAATATATTAATGGAATAATAAGATCAATTCATATTTAACTGACTAGGTCACAGCCCAAACTCCAGTATATGTCTAAAAACACAATGTTGCAAGGCAAGGGTCATCCCTAAAGCATAAAGGACCTGATATACATAAGCATGAAGTGCTATAATGTTAGGACAGAATTTATGATGTATAAAGTGAGCTGATATGTAAACTTCAAGCATCCATGCATTCTCAGGGAAATAACATAACAGGATTGTGATGGTAATGTGGATTGGGCACTTCACAAGGCTTTGTGAAAGGTCACGGCCACCATGTTGTTTCAAATTCAGCCATGAAAGTTTGTAACAGTAGGAGAAAGAGCGTCAGTAATGCGCACTTTCCTAACATGGTTATACTAGGACTCTACTTTATAACATTGCTAGGCTTTTGATTGCATTCCATAACATTCTTATTAGTGCATTGAGAGGCCCTCTCAACCCTATTAACTCAATACTCAATTCAGTCTCTGTACCCCTCATACATCCATCAAACTTGCAAAATTGAGTAATTAGTAAAGCAAGCAGATATCCTTTCCTCTAATTCCCTGTCATAAATACCTTAGCTGGAATAGCTGGCAATACACATTGCTGTCTCTCTTCTCTGGTAGAATCAAAAGCTTCAGTGTATTTCATAACTCCTGAGATAACAACAGCACAGCCAGAATAAAGAAGTATTTACATGTATCAGTGAATTAGCATTTTAAGCCTAAAGACCACTGTGCTTGGAGGTATCAGAGCAGATTAGGCCCAACACCCCTCCTAGGTGAAATAGCCATCTGATATCCCCCTGTCTATATTCATTTAAAAGGTAATTCTCATACTGGACAATAATATATAATTTCCCAGAATGCAACCAGTACACATTCAAAGATATTAATATCTGTTAAACATGTGCAGAGTGAAAACATTTGTTTAGTTTAATTTCGTTTCAATTCGTTATTTACATAAGTTTGTTTAGTTTCATTTGTTTCATTCATTTAATTCGTTTTTGGAATTTGTTTCATTTATTCATTTTCAAATCGATTTGAAACGTTTTTGAATCAATTTCAAATAGTTATAGAATTCAAATTGTTTTTGAATTTGAAAATTTTTCGAATTCGAATCGTTTTTAAAATCTAATCGTTTTCGAATTAGAATCGTTTTTGAACTCTAATTGTTTTCCAATTCCAAGGAGAATGAGGTGGAGTGGAAAGTGGAGGAATACAATGGAAAAGGATAGACTACAATAGAGGGGGATATATCAGAAAATTAAGGAATATAATATGTGGAGTGGAACAGAGCTGTTTTACTGTTATATTCTTTTCTAGTCTATTGTTTTTTTCAGTTTTATTCCTTTGTTTTCTATTCTATTTTGTTCTCTTTGGAAATTGGAAAACTATTCGAATTCAAGGACTTTTCAAATTGGAAAACGATTGGAATTTGAAGACTTTTCGATTTAGAAAAGTATTCGAATTCAAAAAGTATTAGAAAAAGATTAGAAAATGATTTGAATTCGAATTTCGTCCGAATTTTCTGGATACGTTTAAATTTGGTACTATTGTAATTCGGAAATTTAGATGCATACGAATTTCCAAAAAACAAAAATTTGTCAGGATTTTAATTTGGAACTAAACTAACCGCACATGTCTAATATCTGTATAAAGTTGCATTGTAGAGAGTGACCACTTTACGGTCATACACATGTGACATCCCCTCTGACATTCCTCAGCCCCTTCATTTGTCAGATAATTTCTGGCAGCACCCCCTCAAGGTCCAGAAAAGAGGGACTGCATCCACAACAGACGACTCTCCTTTACTGTTAAAACAAGGAACCCCTGCCAAGTCTTATGAGAGCCACTGTATCATCTTGTTTGTTGATTGGACTCTGCTGAACCAGGACTTGATAAGTATTTTTAATTCTTCAACCCTTTTTGGTTTTCTGTTGCATTGTTGTCTTCTTTTCCTCTTTCTCTTTTTCTTTCCCAATATATTTTTGTGTAAATATGCACACTGTCATAGAGAAACATAGTTGTCACTGTCATTGAGAAACATGCTGTCAGTCACCTGCTATGTGATGGAGTAGGATAAGCTGTCATTTTATTCTTTTGTTTTCTATTCTATTTTGTTCTCTTTGGAAATTGGAAAACTATTGGAATTCGAGGACTTTTCGAATTGGAAAACGATTGGAATTTGAAAACTTTTTGATTTCGAAAACTATTCGAATTCAAAAAGTATTAGAAAAAGATTAGAAAATTATTTGAATTCAAATTTCGTCCGAATTTTCTGGATACGTTTACATTCGGTACTATCGTAATTCGGAAATTTAGATGCATACGAATTTCCGAAAAACAAAAATTTGTCAGGATTTTAATTTGGAACTAAACTAACCGCACATGTCTAATATCTGTATAAAATTGCATTGTACAGAGTGACCACTGTATGGTCATACACATGTGACATCCCCTCTGACATTCCTCAGCCCCTTCATTTGTCAGATAATTTCTGGCAGCACCCCCTCAAGGTCCAGAAAAGAGGGACTGCATCCACAACAGACAACTCTCCTTTACCGTTAAAACAAGGAGCCCCTGCCAAGTCTTATGAGAGCCACTGTAACATCTTGTTTGTTGATTGGACTCTGCTGAACCAGGACTTGATAAGTATTTTTAATTCTTCAACCCTTTTTGGTTTTCTGTTGCATTGTTGTCTTCTTTTCCTCTTTCTCTTTCTCTTTCCCAATATATTTTTGTGTAAAAATGCACATTGTCATAGAGAAACCTAGTTGTCACTGTCATTGAGAAACATGCTGTCAGTCACCTGCTATTTGATGGAGTAGGATAGGCTGTCATTTGGGTTGGCATGGAGTTGGCATGGAATGTTATTAGTGACTCACCTAGATAGCAAAGAGAAGAAAGATTAGAGACAAATGACACTAGATGCTTTGCTTTGAGACAAGTACACACTATAGAAGAATATGCTTTGTTCAATTTTCATTTTAGAGGTATACCACCACGAGGGGGCGTGGCCGAATGTGAACCAGGCAAGACGTGCCTGAAGGGAGCTCCCGGATTATCCTGACTAATTTACACTTATTTTGCCCGTTCGGTGCTGGCTACACGCCCGGAGACCTTGGGGAAGGAAGCGGTGACCTGCAGCGATGCCAGTGGGATCCTCAAAAGCGAAGGGGAAGGTGCAGGGCAAGCAACAGCAGCCCGCGGCCTCCACACGCTCGCAGAACCGGGACCCCGCATCCGCCATTTTGGCTTCTGGCGCGCACACTCCACGAGGCAGTCAGTCTGCGGGAATGGAGGACGGTGAAGCTGAGAGCTCTCGGAGCCCGCTACTGCAAATTGGCGCGCCCGGGTCTGAGGAGGCGGGTGTCGGTGCCTTCACAAAGCCCATCCTGGATGCCCTGGCGGGGTTCAAAGCCGAGCTTCTGGTGCACATTGATCACCTCACGGCTGAGTGCACGTTGATCCGGCAGGACATTGACAAGATCAGAGGTAGGCTGAACTCGGCAGAGGAACGCATATCTGGGGTAGAGAATAGCACCCAGTCGCATGGCACACAGTTGGCTGAGCTGCAGGCCACGGTAAAGGCGCTCCAGATGAGGGCCGATGACGCAGAAGACCGTCAAAGACGGAACAACATCCGAGTAGTGGGGCTGCCGGAAGGTGCAGAGGGCAACAAGGCCTCTGTTTTCACGGAGAATTTCTTCAAGCAACTATTGTCCCTGGATGAGATGCCACCAACCTATGTGGTAGAAAGGGCACATAGGGTCCCCACAGGCAGCAGGCCACCTGGTGCACCCCCTAGGCCTTTCCTGGTCCGGTTTCTCAATTATCGGGACAGGGACCTCATGCTTTCAGAGGCAAGGAAGAAGCAGGAATTGCGCTTTGAGAATGCAAAAGTAATGCTGTTTCCTGATTTCTCAGCTGAAACTCAACGTCGCCGCAGATCTTTTAATTAAAAAGATTGAGGGATAAAGCCATACAGTACAGCATGCTCTACCCCAGCAAGCTCCGGGTACAACACAAAGGTCTGGTAAAATTTTTTGATAGGCCACAAGAGGCAGGCGACTGGCTAGACCGGGACCCTTGAAGGGTGGCCAGTTTTTTTCTGCAGTGGAGTTAACAGGTCAGAGAGTAGCTACCTTAATGCCTACTATGACTTTTTTTCAGAGGTTCTCTTTTTCTACTGTTTTGTTCTGACTCTTTTGCTGCTATGCTCTGGCTTTGGTGTACCTCCTCCCAAACCTATACAAGCCCCCCCGTCTTCCCCTTTGTTTACAATTCCTGAGTCCCTGGATGGTGTATGGAAGGGGGGGTGACCGAGGGTTGAGGGCCCTCATGGGGGGGTTCTCATAGCGGATGATGGAATGGAATGGTTGGGGAGGAGTGCGCAAAAACAAGGCCTGAAATACGGGTGACTGCTGTTCAGTACTAATGTTTCCTGGCTGTACGGCACTGTACATAACTATGTCAGTACTATTCAAATATATTCCGCTCCAGGGAGTGGACGAAGGACAGAAATGGATCATGGATTGCCGAACTGTTGGGTCTGTTGGAGTCCACCCACCAAGTTTTTGTTGGTTTGTTACGGGTATAAACCGAGCGCTGGACAGTTTTGTTTTTTTGTTTTCTGGTGCAATGGTAGGGAGGGGGGGTTAATTTTACATTCCACTGGTTCACTGGTACTAAGGAAATGTTCATTCTTTGAATGTTGTGTACTGCAAATTATGACGATTGACTACCTATTGCCTTGCCTATTCATAGTATGGCGATGCTTGCTCCTGGAGGTTAGTAGTTTCCCCAGGCTCAACCATGGCTGACGATTTAAAAATACTCTCTTGGAATGTACGTGGGTTAAATGACAAATATAAACGTGCAGCTGTCTTTCAGTACTTAAAATCTGTCAAACCACATGTCGTCCTCCTGCAGGAGACACACTTGAGTGGAAGTGGGGTGTTGTCACTAAGGAAGCCCTGGGTACAGAGGGCGTTACATGCCACTCATTCCACTTATGCGAGGGGCGTCTCCATTCTTATCAGTAAACAGTTACCAGTCTCAGTGAATCATGTGTTCTCCGATCCGGGGGGACGATATGTGGCGGTCGTTTTGACCATAAGAAACGTGCAATATTTGATAGTAAATGTATATTTGCCTCCACCTGTCCAATCTCAAATGTTATTTGATATGCTGTCGAGATTGGCTCCCCATGCTCACCTTCCTGTGGTTTGGATGGGGGACTTCAACTCAATATTGGATGCAACCTTGGATTCCTCGAATCAAGGAAGGGGTGAATCGGCAGATCTGGTGTCCTGGGCTGAGATGGCTGGCCTCCGAGAGCTCTGGCGATGGAAACATCCTGACTCTCGGATGTACTCTCACATTTCCAAAACACATCGCTCGGCTGCCCGCATTGACTTAGCCTTTGGCAACAATCGAGTGCTGGGTCTTGTGAGGGCGTCTGAATATCTGGCGGGGGGGTTATCAGATCATACTCCCCTCATGGTGACCCTGGCCTTGCCATCTCGAATGGGGGAGCGTCCCTGGCGCCTTGCGCCGGGATGGTTACAAGAGGATCAGTTCCTAGCTCATGTTCAGTCCTCTACTACAGTCTATTGGGCCACTAATACTGGCTCTGCCGAACCCCCGGCGGTGTGGGATGCCTATAAGGCTGTGCTGAGGGGGGAATGTATTTCATCCATAAAAGCAGCTCGTAGGTATCATGGTGAGGAGTTGCGTGAGCTGCAGACGAGAGAAAGGGATTGTGCTGAGAGACATGTGGCCTCACACTCGGAGCAGTCTCTTGAGTCATGGCTGGTGGCTCAGAGACTCCTCTCTGTGCATTGCTCGGACTTGGCACACACGGAGGGGAGGCGCAGGCAAGAGTCCCTCTTTGCAGAGGGTGACAAAAACGGCAAGTTGCTGGCTCTACTGACTGAAGACAGACAGCCCCCCCCAGACATACCGGTTATTAAGTCCACGCAGGGGGTTATGTTATCAGAACCCTCGGACATATTAGCGGAATTTGTATCTTTTTTCTCCTCTTTATACGAGACCATCACCCCGTATGATCCGCAAGCCTTAGAGGACTTGCTGATGACATTACACATACCCACCCTAGCAGAGGAAGAAAAAGAAATGCTTGATGCCAAAATTACATCGCAAGAAATAGAGGCGGCAATAGCCGCTTTTCCGCCAGGTAAGGCCCCGGGTCCGGATGGCTTCCCTGCAGATCTATACAAGTCTCTTACTGTAGATATTGCCCCCAGGTTAGAGGCTCTTTTCGAATACTGTCTCCAAAACAAGACCCTCCCACAATCTATGCTAGACGCATACCTTATTCTTCTCCTGAAACCGGGTAAAGATCCCACTAACTGCTCTTCGTATCGCCCGATAGCCCTGCTTAATATGGACCTTAAAATTCTTACCAAAGTGTTAGCTAGGAGACTAGCGAGTGTTATATCCTCCTTGGTAGATGCGGATCAAACTGGATTCATGCCAGGAAAATCCACAGACACCAATTTGCAAAGGGTTTTTACGCACCTGCAGCTGCCGAATGAGGGTCTGCCTACTAGAGTTCTGGTCTCAATAGATATAGAAAAGGCATTTGATTCGGTGGATTGGGGCTACATGAGCAGGGTTCTGGAGTTTATGGGTTTCGGACCAAGGTTCAGGGAGTGGGTCGCATTGCTCTATAGCACCCCAAGGGCGGCAGTCAGGATGGGCAGGGGAGTCTCACCTTTTTTTGAAATAAAACGTGGGACCAGGCAGGGCTGTCCATTGTCCCCTTTTCTCTTCGCCCTGGCCATGGAACCGCTGGCGATTGCTTTGAGGGCAGTAAGGCCCTCTGGAGCTATCAGGGTGGGCCCGATTTCAGAATGCTTGGCTTTATATGCAGACGATCTAGTTTTGTTCCTTCGGGACCCTGGTCCCTCACTTCGTAGGGCACTTGATATTTTAAATGAATTCGCGGTGTTCTCTGGTCTCCGGGTGAATTGGACTAAGTCCTCTATTCTGCCTTTAGATGGGGGCGCAAAGGAGGCAGCTGATCCGGATCTTCCGCTGGAGTGGGTCACCTCCTTGACTTACCTGGGGGTTAGAGTCACAGCGAATCCAAATGACTACATATCCCTTAACTTGACCCCTCTTCTAACCCTTTTTAAACAGAAGATTCAGATATGGTCCAAACTGCCACTGTCACTGGTTGGCAAGATCAGCTTAATTAAAATGAAATTTCTCCCGATCGTGTTGTACTTCCTGCGTCATGCCCCGGTTTGGGTCCCCAAAACCTTTTTTAGAAAGCTTGACAGCCTCACTAGTACCTTTCTGTGGTCCCCGGGCCCTCCTCGAGTGGGACTCCAAACGTTGAGGGAGCCCCTCGGGCGAGGCGGTCTGGCACTCCCAGACTGGTTTAAATACTTTCTCGCAGGTCAGATGGTGTTCGCTCATCGCTGGCTTACGGCAGACGAGGAGGATTCGGCCACAGTGTTAGAAGCCGCCCAGTTGGGCTCTTACGAAAGTCTTAAACTGGCACTTTTTAGGGGTGTGAGCTCAAGTCTCCCATTGACAAATTCTATGAAATCCACAATTAGAGCATGGGAAGTGGCTATTAAGTTGGCGTCCCCCAGTTACCGTGGTCTATCTCCCTCGACTCCACTCTGGCTTAATCCTAAGTTAAATCATTTTCTTACCAACCCAGATGTGGCCATGTGGGCGGCAAGAGGGATTAAAACTCTGGGAGACATAACAAGGGAGGGTGACCTTTTGACTTTCGACCAACTCAAGTCCAGACATGGGTTGCCTAATTCCCTATTCTTCCGTTACTTTCAGGTAAGACACGCGTTCCATACTCAGTTCAGGGATGGGTCTGTAGAGTCCCTACCCTCAGACCTAGAAAGCCTCCTTGCTCAGTCCTCCTTACCCAAGGTGCTTTCGGCGGTGTACAAGGAGCTATTTCAGTTATCCCCACCGGCGGTTGTAAAGTGTAGGGAACATTGGACTAGAGAGATACAAGATCTTCAGGCGGATGATTGGGATGATCTCTGGGATCGCCCTTTTAAGTACCTAATCTCGGCCAGGGACAGATTAATCCAATTCAAGTTCCTCCATAGGATCTATTACACCCCTGCTAGGTTGGGGAAAATATACCCGGCAGCCTCAACTGAGTGCTGGCGGTGTACACACTCACCAGCTGATGCAGAACATATATTTTGGGGCTGCCCGTTGGTTCAGAAGTTTTGGTCAGATGTAACATCCTGCATCTCCTCACTATTGTCTGTTCCTATACCTTTACTTAAAGGGGTCTGTCTACTGGGGTTGGTGGATGAGGTGATCCCTTCCAGGGCTCTTAGAACGTTTATTACAATCACTCTGTTTTATGCCAAAAAAGCCATATTACTTTATTGGAAAAAGCCAAACGCCCCGACACTGTCCTATTGGAAGGGTCTGGTGAATGCCATGTTGCCCCTATACAGGGCTGCATATATCTCGAGAGGATGTGAGCGAAAGTTTCAAAGGGTCTGGCAGGCATGGTTGTCAGAAAGCACGACAGCTGGTTAAGAAAACCTTTGTGGGTATCTTGAATTTTAACTGAGTATAGGGGTGGTATACGGTATTTATAACTCTGTGATAAGTTCATGGTTTGTGGTTTGTAGTTGACCTCTTTGTGGAAAAATATATGAGGAGGGTGCATCTCTCTAAAATATGGTGCGAGTGGACCAGTGGAAATGGGGGGGAGGGTATGGGGGGTGGGGGGGGGGGATGTTTTGTGGTTGTATGTATGTTGTTTATATTCTAAAAACAATAAACAGAATTTGATAAAAAAATAAAAAAAAAAGAGGTATACCACCACTTTAAAGATAGGAGATGTGTAATGATACTGTTGTTTAGATGTGATGGTCTGATAATCTCTATCTAAGGCAGTGGTTCTCAACTCCTGTCCTCAGGACCCACTAACAGGCCAGATTTTAAGTATAAGCCCTCATACACACCGGCGTTTTTTGATGCCGCGTTTTTTGGCGTTTTTTGCAGCTCTCCATGTTATTCAATGGCCCCCTAAAAACGCAGACATTTTTGAGCTGTAGAGGGCATCGGCATTAGTGAGCTGTAACTAGAACCTAGGGCCAGCGCGTTCCAACGCTGTAATGTTTTGGCGTATTCTACGCCAACGCCACAAAACGCTCACTAACGCCGTACCTGCATTAACCGTCGTTTTTGAGGGAATGTTTTTTTTTTAAAAAATGCCTATTGACGCCGACGCTCACTAGCGCCTATTAATGCCGATGCAAAACGCCGAAAAAAACACAGATTTTTCCCTGACATTGGACCCGACGGTTTGCTTATTTTTAAACATACGCCCATGTGTATGAGGCCTTACCTTTGGGAGATGCAAACAAACATACTGCAATCACTGAGCAGCAAATGATATCACCTGGAAATGACCCCTCTTCCTCCTCCTCTTCCTCCTGTGCCACATCCTCTTCCATCATCGCCCAAAGTGTTTTTTCAAGGAGACATAGAAGTGGGATAGTAACGCTGAGAACAGCGTCATCGGCACTGGCCATGTTGGTGGAGCACTCGAAACACCGCAATATGGTACACAGGTCTCGCATGGAGGCCCACTCGTTGGTGGTGAAGTGGTGCTGTTCCACAGAGCGACTGACCCATACTTGCTGCAGCTAAAACTCCACTATTGCCTGCTGCTGCTCGCACAGTCTCTCCAGCATGTGCAAGGTGGAGTTTCACCTTGTGGGCACGTCGCATAGGAGGCGGTGAGCGGGAAGGCCAAAGTTCTGCTGCAGCGCAGACAGGCGAGCAGCAGCAGGGTGAGAACGCCGAAGGCGGCGCACAGATGGCCCGCACTTTCTGCAGCAGCTCTGACATATCCGGGTAGTTTTTTAGAAATTTCTGCAGCACCAAATTCAGCACATGCGCCAGGCAAGGGATGTGCGTCAAACCGGCTAGGCTCAGAGCCGCTACGAGATTTCGCCCATTATCGCACACCACGAGGCCGAGCTTGAGGCTCAGTGGCAACAACCACTCATCGGTCTGTTGTTCAATGCCCATCCACAGTTCCTGCACAGTGTGGGGTTTATCCCCCAAACATATCAGTTTTAAAACAGCCTGCTGTCGTTTCCCCCTGGATGTGCTGATGTTGGTGGTGAAGGTGTTACGCTGACCGAATGAGCAGGTGGTAGAGGAGGAGGAAGTGGAGTAGGAGGAGGAGGCAACAGGAGGCAAAGAAAAATGCCCTGCAATCCTCAGTGGCGGAAGGACATGCGCCAAACTGCTATCCGCCTCAGGCCCACCCGCCACTACATTTGCCCAGTGTGCAGTTAGCGAGATATAGCTTCCCTGCCCGTGCTTACTGGTCCACGTATCAGTGGTTATGTGGACCTTGCCACAAATGGCATTGCGCAGTGCACACTTGATCTTGTCCCCGATTTGTTTGTGCAGGGAAGGGATGACTCGCCTGGAAAAGTAGTGGCAGCTGGGAACCACGTACTGTGGAACAGCCACTGCCATTAGGCTTTTAAAACTGTCCGTGTCCACCAGATGTAATGACATCATTTCAAAGGCCAGGAATTTTGAAATGCTGGCATTCAGGGCCAGGGATCGCGAGTGGGTAGGGGGGTACTTCCTCTTTCTCTCCAGGGTTTGGGAGATGGACAGCTGTAAGCTTCCATGGGACCGTGTGGAAATGCTTGGGGATGGTGGCGGACATGGTGGCATTGCTGTCACATCGTCTGTTTGCTGGGTGGCAGGTGACGCTGTCACTGTAGAGGTGGAGGAAGAGGCTGAGGCAGCAGCAGAAGAGGAAGCAGAAGGAGCCCGAGAACTTTCTTGGATTTTGAGGTGCTTATTCCACTGCAGCTCGTGCTTTGCATGTAGATGCCTGGTCATGCAGGTTGTGCTCAGGTTTAGAACATTTATGCCTCACTTCAGGCTCTGATTGCACAGCGTGCAAACCACTCGTGTCTTGTCGTCAGCACATTGTCTGAAGAACTGCCACACCAGGGAACTCCTTTGAGCTGTCTTTGGTGTGCTAGGTCTCTGGGTGCGGTGGGTGCAGGCGTACTGTCTAGGGGACGGTCGCTCTGTTTTTGCAACCTGCTTCCTCTTTTGCTGTGCTGGTGTCTCTGTGCGACCACCACCTCTCCCTCCAAACTGCACATGTCACTCACTTGACCACATCATCTTCCACCCACTCTTCACCACTGCCCTCCTTGTCAGTCTGCACACTGTAGAAAGCCGCAGCAGTTGGCACCTATGTTTCGTCATCATCAGAGACGTGCTGCGGTGGTGTTTCCATGTCCTCATCCTGTAACAGAAGTGATTGGGCATCGATGCACTAAATGTCTTCCACTTCTGGGGCAGGGCTATATGGATGGCCCACGGAAAGCACACCAGCAGAGTCATGAAAAAGCATAAGAGACTGCTGCATGACTTGGGGCTCAGACTGCTTGGCTGATTTACAAGGGGCTGAGGTGAAAGCCATGGTGGTGGCCATGGGGTTCAGGTGCCAACTCTGAGCTTTCAGCAAGGGACCGGGTGGGAGACAATGTGAAGGAACTGGAGGCATTGTCAGCCACCCAATCTACTATCGCCTGTACTTGCTCTGGCCTCACCATTCATTGGGCAGCATTCGGCCTACCATATAACATTGAAGGTTCTGTCGGCTACTCGCACCTGAGGAAGGTGTTTTACTTGTGCGTGTAGCTGGCACAGATCGACCATGTCCTCTCTTTGCAACAGGAGCTTCCCCAACACCACCAACACCAGCAGCACCAGCAGCACCACGACCATGTCCCTTATTTGACGCTCTCCTCATTCTGGACGCAAATGTACTATTTAGCACAAATTTATATTATTTTTTAAACCGGCAATGTGCAATTTTGTGCAAGAAATGCACAGCAAGACACAAATGTGCTATGTAGCACTATTTATTAATAAAAAAAAAAAAAAAAAATTATTATTTTTTTTTTTTAAACCAGCAATGTAGACGCACTTTTTAATTCTGTGCAAGAAATGCACAGCAAGGTGCAAATGTACTATGTAGCACTATTTATTAATAATAAAAAACAAAAGAATAATACATTATTTTTCTTTTTTTTTTAACCAGCAATGTTGATGCACTTTTTATTTTTGTGCAAGAAATGCACCGCTGGCCGCAAATGTAGTATTTTTGAATATTTTTTTTTAAACCAGCAATGTAGACGCACTTTTTATTTTTGTGCAAGAAATGCACAGCAAGGTGCAAATGTACTATGTAGCACTATTTATTAATAATAAAAAAAGAATAATAAATTATTATTCTTTTTTTTTAAACTTGCAATGTAGACGCACTCTTTATTTTTGTGCAAGATATTCACCGCTGGCTGCAATTGTAGTATTTAGAATATATATATTTTTTAAACCAGCAATGTAGACGCGCTTTTTATTTTTGTGCAAGAAATGCACCGCTGGCCACAAATGTAGTATTTAGAATATTTTTTTTTTTAAACCAGCGATGTAGACACATTTTTTATTTTTGCACAAAAAATGCATCACTGGCCGCAAATGTAGTATTTAGAATATTTTTTTTTTTAAACCAGCAATGTAGATGCTCTTTTTAATTTTGTGCAAGAAATGCCCCGCTGGCCGCAAATGTAATATTTTGCACAAAAAAAAAAAAAAAAAATGTAATTTGTCTAACTGCAATGTAAAAGCAGTATTTAAATATGCCAAAATGTTGCCAACTGAACTAACAGAACATGATTAAAGTAGTGTCCCTGACACACAAGCAGCTGCAAGTGCACTGCATTTGCAAAAATGACTGCAAACGCCCACCTAACAAACTTGCTTAGGTTTTATATGAGGTACTTTGCTTAGCAAACAAAATGTACTCTAGCAAACAAAAATCTGCACTAGCACCCACCCACCAATAAATCGCTGTTGTTAACAGATTTTCTAAAGCTAATCTGTCGCTCACACCAGCAGTATCCTCTCCCTACACTAGTATGAGATGATGTGACATGCAGCACTATGTGACTCCAGCTTATATAAAGGCTGGGTCACATGATGCACTGGCCAATCACAGCCATGCCATTAGTAGGCATGGCTGTGATGGCTTCTAAGGGCAAACGAGTGAAACGCTTGTTGATTGGCTACCCAGCAGCTGTTCAAAAGGCATGAAAAAATACCCAAACCCGGACTTTTTCTCAAATGTCCGGGTTCTGTACACGGAAACCCTAAAGTCCGGTACGAACCTGAACTTTACAGTTCGGGTTCGCTCAACTCTATTCCTGATCCCCCAAGAGGCAATTGGATTGTCCCAAGATCAACTTTACCTATTAATATCAGTATCTAGTTATATTATGTGCATTTAGGAAAGAATCCAGGCTTTTTAATAGTAATCTACTGAGCTGGCCAGAACCAGTATTTGGGGAGTCTATTCCACATTTTTACAGCTCTTACTGAGAAGAAATAAAAGAATAAACATGCAGTGATCAATGTATAAATGACACTGTCAGGGAAGGGGTTAACCCTAGGCAGTAATCAAGGGGTTAACTGTGTTTCCTCAGCGTATTCTAACTGTAGGGGGAATGGGCTGCCATGGACATGACAGAGATCGTTGTTCCCAATCACTGGGAACAGAAGATCTCTGACATGTCTCCTTTCAGAACGGGTATCTGCCTTGTTTAAATAGGCAGATCCCTTTCTGCCTCTGTGTACCACGATCGCAGGTCACCGGCGGACATAGAGTCCGCCGGACCCGCGGGCACGCTCCCATGGCATGCGTCTGCTAGATTACATGCACAGACTGATACACAATGAAGGCGATTCGCGCAATCCAACGACCTTGCTGCAGTATAACTGCGGCGTGCGGTTGGGAAGCGGTTAATACAAGAAACAAATTTGCTCGTTTTGGAAAATGCAGCTTGGCATTGCATGCTATTATGATCTACCAGAACACCCAGATCCTTCTCCATCATTGACTCTCCCAGTTGTACTCCCCCTAGTATGTTTGATGCATGCATATTCTCAGCCCCCAAGTGCATAACTTTACATTTATCAACATTAAACCTCATTTGCCACCTAGCTGCCCAATTAAACAGTGCACTGAGGTCGGCTTGTAAGTTGGAGACAACCTGTAAGGATGTTATTCCACTGCATAGCTTGGTGTCATCTGCAAAGACTGAAATGGTACTTTTAATCCCAGACCCTAGATTATTTATAAAACTATTAAAAAGTAGGGGTCCCAGCACTGAAAGCATAGGCAATGCTTAAAAAATTTTTACAGGTTACCAGTTTAGAGTTAGAGGAGGTCTAGTGCTAGAATTATTGCTTTTGCTCAGACATTAGTAGCGATACCTCACATGTGTCGTGAAAATACCATTTACAGTACATATGTGGGTGTGATCTTCGTATGCATTCAGCACTGCGCACGAGCAGGTGGTGACGGGGAGCTTTAAAAAAAAACTGTATTAGTATAAAAAGATTGCCAAGACACTGAAACTGAGCTGCAGCAAGGTGGCCAAGACCATACAGCAGTTTAACAGGTAAGGTTCCACCCAGAACAGGCCTCGCCATGGTCGACCAAAGAAGCTGCGTGCACGTGCTCAGCATCATATCCAGAGGTTGTCTTTGGGAAATAGACATATTAGTGCTGCCAGCATTGCTGCAGAGGTTGAAGGGGTGGGGGGTAGCCTGTCAGTGCTCAGACCATAGGCCGCACACTGCATCAAATTGGTCTGCATGGTTGTCGTCCCTGAAGGAAGCCTCTTCTAAAGATGATGCACAAGAAAGCCTGCAAAGAGTTTGCTGAAGATAAGCAGACTAAGGACATGGATTACTGGAAACATGTCCTGTGGTCTGATGATAAACTTATTTGGTTCAGATGGTGTCAAGCATGTGTGGCGGCAACCAGGTGAGGAGTACAAAGACAAGTGTGTCTTGCATATAGTCAAGCATGGTGGTGGGAGTGTCAAGGTTTGGGGCTGAATGAGTGCTGCCGGCACTGGGGAGCTACAGTTCATTGAGGGAACCATGAATACCAACATGTACTGTGACATACTGAAGCAGAGCATGATCTCCTCCCTTCAGAGCTGCAGGGCAGTATTCTAACATGATAACAACCCCAAACACACCTCCAGGACAACCACTGCCTTGCTAAAGAAGCTGAGGGTAAAGGTGATGGACTGACCAAGCATCTCTCCAGACCTAAACCCTATTGAGCAACTGTGGGGCATCCTCAAATGGAAGGTGGAGGAGCGCAAGGTCTCTTTATCCACCAGCTCTGTGATGTCACCATGGAGGAGTGGAAGAGGACTCCAGTGGCAACCTGTGAAGCTCTGGTGAACTCCATGCCCAAGAGGGTTAAGGCAGTGATGGAAAATCATGGTGGCCACACAAAATATTGACACTTTGTGCCCAATTTGTACATTTTAACTTAGGGGTGTACTCACTTTTGTTGCCAGCGGTTTAGACATTAATGGCTGTGTGTTGAGTTATTTTGAGGGGACAGCAAATTTACACTGTTATACAAGCTGTACACTCACTACTTTACATTGTAGCAAAGTGTCATTTCTGCAGTGTTGTCACATGAAAAGATAGAATAAAATATTTACAAAAATGTGAGGGGTGTACTCACTTTTGTGAGATACTGTATATATATATATATATATATATATATATATATATATACATATATATATATTATTTTTAAATAATAAAAGTGTTGCTTGATTTTCATATTTTTAAATGCAATTGTACTTTTTTTCTAATGGTGAAAAACCATTGTGACGTTATAATGTTTGTTAAGTCGTGTAGCTAGAGAAATGGTTGAAACAAGGCCAAAATAGTACACACTGTACTAAAGATTGTACATACATGCCTCCAGTATAGGGCAGTGCAATGACTTGCAGTACTAAGGTCCTTGGCTCAAATCATAACTAAGACATTACCTTCATGGAGAGTGCATGCTCTCTATGTTGAGGCTGTAGGTAACTTGGCCCTGGTATGTTTATACTGTAAATGCAAGTGTATATGCAAGTATAGTAGGGACCATAGACTTTCGAGAACAGGAGCTGATGTTAATGTACAATGTGTAAAGCATTGTATACATTCTTGGCACTATATAAATAACTATATATATATATATATATATATATATATACAGTATCTCACAAAAGTGAGTACACCCCTCACATTTTTGTAAATATTTTATTCTATCTTTTCATGTGACAACACTGAAGAAATGGCACTTTGCTACAATGTAAAGTAATGAGTGTACAGCTTGTATAACAGTGTAAATTGTCTGTCCCCTGAAAATAACTCAACACACAGCCATTAATGTCTAAACCTCTGGCAACAAAAGTGAGTACACCCCTAAGTGAAATTGTCCGTATTGGGTTCAAAGTGTCAATATTTTGTGTGGTCACCATTAATTTCCAGCACTGCCTTAACCCTCTTGGTCATGGAGTTCACCAGAGCTTCACAGGTTGCCACTGGAGTCCTCTTCCACTCCTCCATTACGACATCACAGAGCTGGTGGATGTTAGAGACCTTGTGCTCCTCCACCTTCAGTTTAAGGATGCTCCACAAATGCGCAATAGGGTTTAAGTCTGGAGACATGCTTGGCCAGTCCATCACCTTTACCCTCAGCTTCTTTAGCAAGGCAGCGGTCATCTTGGAGGTGTGTTTGGGGTCGTTATGATGTTGGAATACTGTCCTGAGGCCCAGTCTCCGAAGGGAGGGGATCATGCTCTGCTTTAGTATGTCACAGTATATGTTGGCAACCATGGTTCCCTGAATAAACTGTAGTTCCCCAGCACACATGCAGCCCCAGACCATGACACTCCCATCCCCATGCTTTAATGTAGGCAAGACACACTTGTCTTTGTTCTCCTCACCTGGTTGCTGACACACACACTTGACACCATCTGAACCAAATAAGTTTATCTTGGTCTCATCAGACCACAGGACATGGTTACAGTAACCCATGTCCTTAGTCTGCTTGTGTTCAGCAAAGTGTTTGCGGGCTTTCTTGTGCATCATCCTTAGAAGAGGCTTCCTTCTGGAACGACAGCCATGCAGTGATGCAATGTGCGGCGCATGGTCTGTGCACTGACAAAATGACCCCCCACCTTTCAACCATTGCATCAATGTTTGCAGCACTCATACATCTATTTCCCAAAGACAACCTCTGGATATGATGCTGAGCACGTGCACTGAACTTCTTTGGTCGACCATGGCGAGGCCTGTTCTGAGTGGAACCTGTCCTGTTAAACTGATGTATGGTCTTGGCCACCATGCTGCAACTTAGTATCAGGGTCTTGGCAATCTTCTTATAGCCTAGGCCATCTTTATGTAGAGAAACAATTCTTTATTTCAGATCTTTAGAGAGTTCTTTGCCATGAGGTGCCATGTTGAACTTTTAGTGACCTGTGTGAGAGAGTGATAACACCAAATTTAACACACCTGCTCCCCATTCACACCTGAAACCTTGTAACACTAACGAGTCACATGACACCGTGGAGGGAAAATGGCTAATTGGGCCCAATTTGAACATTTTCACTTATGGGGGTACTCACTTTTGTTGCCAGCGGTTTAGACATTAACGGCTGTGTGTTGAGTTATTTTGAGGGGACAGCAAATTTACACTGTTATACAAGCTGTACACTACTTTACATTGTAGCAAAGTGTCATTTCTTCAGTGTTGTGACATGAAAAGATATAATAAAATATTTACAAAAATGTGAGGGGTGTACTTAACCATGCTGCTCTTTTGTGGTTTTGTTCCTTTTTGTCTGCCTGGCATGCATTGGATTTCACTTCAATAAATTGAACAATTATTTCAAGTTCCAGAGTGCGGTCACATCCTTTGCTTTTACTCACTTTTATGAGATACTGTACATTTATACACATATACACGACAGGGTGACATGGCTAATGTGTTAAGGGGTCTGAAGGAAGAAGGAAGTCAGTAATCTTCCTCTTTTCCTGGGATTCTCTCCCCCCCCCCCAATTCTGACCCAGATCACCAGTGAAGTGCAGAGATTGCAGCTTCATAAACTGGCAATTTCTGTGCCACTCAGTTACAGCTTCTCTTGTGTGGAGATGATCGGGGGAGAACATGTTCTCCCCCGATTATCTCTGGTTCATAACCCGACAATGAACTGTGATCAGGGGTGATCCTTGGGATCACCCCTGATCACAGTTTTATAAACAGACACCCAAGTGAGAATCAGAGGTGTAACTAGAACCTTCAGGGCCCCGGTGCAATAAATTATGAAGGGCCCCCTGACCCCTGGCCAGGGCCCATCCCTCTTCTCGCTGATCCTGGGGCCCTTTACTCCCATCACGGGTCCCTTTATTACGGTCCCGCAGTGGGCCCTTTTTCTGCCATTTTAGGGCCTCCCCATGGTGGTAAAATGCCAGGGCCCGGTCGCAATTGCAACCTTTGCAATCCTGACCCTCACTGGTGTCACTAGTTTTTAATTTTTATTTTAATTTAATTTTTTTTTTACCATTTCATTTTATTTTTTACAATTTTTTTTAGAAGCTCTGTTGGGGGACTTTTATGAGATATCAGGGCACTAAACTTCAGCCCTTAATCTCCATCTGTATAACCTCAGCTGCACAGAATGAATGGACAGGAATAGTTGAGTACCAAGCTTCCCATTAATTCAGAAATGGAAGTATAATAAAAAACAGTTTACTATGCTTCAGTTATGAATGAACCAATTGGTACCAATCACTGACTCTGTTCATTCAGAAAAGGAAGGAGCCGGTAAATGACAAATTTACCGACCCGTTCCCATCTCTCCCTCATGACCCATCTTCTACAGCAGCTGGCAGGAGAGAGGAGGGGGGGAGGCAGCAGCTTTGTGGGGGGGACCAGGGAAGCA
>BLSH010277071.1:422567-438919 GCA_018402905.1 Glandirana rugosa | reverse complement strand
ATTAAAGAAGTCACAACAGTTTACTGTTCTATATTATTTTTATAAATGTTTTTACACTCCCCACATGAGTGAAAACACTCTATGACATAAAGAGTATTTACTTTATAATGGTGTGAAGTCGAGTGGTTGTCTACGAACTTTTAACCTTTTGTGACGACCTCTCATTGTATCGTGAGTTACAGACTATGAGAAAACCGACTGAATTCAAGTATGAAAATTAGGTATTGATTGCAGATACTTTTCAGTACACAATCAATTTGTGGCATGCATGATCATTGATTGATTAATTGGTCAAAAGTTTATTACCTTTCATTTAAACTATTGATACAAATTATCAACTGTCTAAAAGTAAACATTGCACATTTCAGACTTAAATTAGATTTCTTTAGCTCTAGCCTTAGGTACATTTGATATTATTCATTGCATTAAAAGTATGAACTTAAGTCAGCCAAAAGAGTATCAGACATTGAGTGCTATGTTACTCTCCAGCAGTGTTTTCCAATTTTCAAGCATCTGTTGGTGAGCTGAAGTGTGGTAATATTTCATTTATGAGAAATACAGTATCTCACAAAAGTGAGTACACCCCTCACATTTTTGTAAATATTTTTATTATATCTTGTCATTTGACAACACTGAAGAAATTACACTTTGCTACAATGTAAAGTAGTGAGTGTACAGCTTGAATAACAGTGTAAATTTTCTGTCCCCTCAAAATAACTAAACACACAGCCATTAATGTCTAAACCGCTGGCAACAAAAGGGAGTACACCCCTAAGTGAAAATATCCAAATTGGGCCCAAAGTGTCAATATTTTGTGTGGTCACCAATATTTTCCTGCACTGCCTAAAACCTCTAGGGCATGGAGTTCACCAGAGCTTCACAGGTTGCCACTGGAGTACTCTTCCACTCCTCCATGACGACATAACAGAGCTGGTGGGTGTTAGAAACCTTGTGCTCCCCCACCTTCCATTTGAGGATGTCCCACAGATGCTCAATAGGGTTTAGGTCTGGAGACATGCTTGGCCAGTCCATCACCTTTATCCTCAGCTTCTTAAGCATGGCAGTTGTCATTTTGGAGGTGTGTTTGGGGTCGTTACCATTTTGGCATACTGCCCTGTGGCCCAGTCTCCAAATGGGAGCAGATCATTCTCTGCTTCAGTATGTCACATTACATGTTGGCATTCAAGGTCCCCTCAATGAGTTGTAGCTCCCCAGTGCCGACAGCACTCATGCAACCCCAGACCATGACATTCCCACCACCATGCTTGACTGTAGGCAAGACACACTTGTCTTTGTACTCCTCACCTGGTTGCCGCCAAATACGCTTGACACCATCTGAACCAAATAAGTTTATCTTGGTCTCATCAGACCACAGGACATGGTTCCAGTAATCCATGTCCTTAGTCTGCTTGTCTTCCACAAATTGGGTTTACTTGTACATCATCTTTAGAAGAGGCATCCTGCTGGGACGACAGCCATGCAGACCAATGTGATGCAATGTGCAGCGTATGGTCTGAGCACTGACAGGCTGACCCCCCACCCCTTCAACCTCTGCAGCAATGCTGGCAGAACTCATACTATTTATATATATATTTCCCAAAGACAACCTTTGTATACGATGCTGAGCATGTGCACTCACTGTCTTTGGTCGACCATGGCGAGGCCTGTTCTGAGTGGAACCTGTTCTGTTAAAACGCTGTATGGTCTTTGCCACCATGCTGCAGCTCAGTTTCAGGTTCTTGGCAATCTTCTTATAGGCTAGGCCCTCTTTATGTAGAGCAACAATTCTTCCTCAGAGAGTTCTTTGCCATGAGGTACAATGTGGAACTTCCAGTGCCCAGTATGAGAGAGTGAGAGCGATAAGACCAAATTTAACACACCTGCTCCCAATTCACACCTGAGACCTTGTAACACTAACGAATCACATTACACTGGGGAGGGAAATGGCTAGTTGGGCCCAATTTGGACATTTTCACTTAGGGGTGTACTCACTTTTGTTGCCAGCGGTTTAGACATTTATGGCTGTGTTTTGAGTTATTTTGAGGAGACAGCAAATTTACACTGTTATACAAGCTGTACACTCACTACTTTACATTGTAGCAAAGTGTCATTTCTTCAGTGTTGTCACATGAAAAGATAGAATAAAATATTTACAAAAATGTGAGGGGTGTACTCACTTTTGTGAGATACTATATATGCTTACATAAGGTACTGCAGCCGCCATTTACATCAAAATATTTTTGAAAAATAGCGGTTTATGGGCTACCAGCACCTCATAAACATGGAAGAACTGAAAACACAATACACTGCATGTTGCCATACTTCTTTAGTATGCCAGTTTGCCAACGCTGTAGGCAGAGAGAGACATAAAGTGACTTTTGTTGCCTCTCAGTGGAAAAAGGTGTCAGAACCAGTAGATAATTTTGAGAATCTTGTATAGAAAATTGGCTCATTTTTATAACAGCTGCTCTGCCAGCTTTAGAAACTGAGAAAAAAATTATAAATAGCTATATCTAGAGAGTGTTTGTTTAAACTGGAGTTCCTCATTAAATGGTACCTGTTAGGATAGAGTAAGCACCACAAATAAAACTACTAGTTCTGACTACAACCCCTGAAAAATTAGTTGGGCAGATCATAATTATGTGGCACACAAGAAAAGAGCATAATCATATTTGTATAAAAGAATAAGCATTTCTATATCATTTAAAAACCAAAACATTAAAATCTTTGCCAAGATAACATAAAAATTCCAACATGTGAGCACTGTTAACGTCTATACACTGTGAACATGATACAGTATATATATACATATATATATATATATATATATATATATATATATATAGTTAGGTCAATATATATATTTGGGCACGGGCACAATTTTAGATTTTTTCAGGTACTTACCAAAACATATTCAAGCTATAGTTATATAATGGATATGGAATGAAAGTGTTCAAAATTAATTGGACAATCAAATCAAAAGCTGTTACATGCCTAGGTGTTGGCTACTCCTTATTTTTTCTTCAATTAAGCAGGCAAAAGGTCTGGAGTTGATTCTAAGTGTGTTTTTTGCATTTGGAATCTATTGCTATGAACCTACATGATGCTTTTAAAGGAGCTGTTATTGCAAGTGAAACAGGCCATTGTAAGGCTTCAAAAACTAAACAAATCCATCAGAGAGATAGCAGCAACATTAGGAGTGGCCAAATCAACAGTTTGGTACATTCTGAGGAAAGAAGAAAGCACTGGTGAGCTCAGCAACATAAAAAGGCCTGGACATCCACGGAAGACAACAGTGTTGGATGATTGCAGGATTCTCTCTATGGTATAGAAAAAGCCATTCACAACATCCAGACAAGTGAAGGACACTCTCCAGGAGATGGGTGTATCATTGTCAAAGTCTACACTCTACAATCAAGGTTTCTTCACTGTAAGAGCAGTGAAAATGTGGAATAGACTCCCTCCAGAGGTGGTTTTAGCCAGCACGGTTGAATGCTTTAAAAAAGGTTCTTTCCTTAATGTAAATAATATAACTGGGTACAAACATTTTTAGGTAAAGTTGATCCAGGGTGAATCCGATTGCCTCTCGGGAATCAGGAAGGAATTTTTTTCCCCCCTTAGAGCAAATTGGATCATGCTTTGCTGGGGTTTTTTGCCTTCCTCTGGATCAACTGTGGGTGAATGATTGTATATGGAATTATTTGGTTATTTATATATATATATATATATATATATATATGTATATATATATGTATAAATGTTTTTTTTTTTTTAACTAGATGGACTTGTGTCTTTTTTCAACCTGACTAACTATGTAACTATGTAATCAAGAGATGACGTCACAAGAGCAAATACAGAGGGTTCACCACAAGGTGCAATTCATTCATAAGCCTGAAGAATAAAAATGCCAGATTAGATTTTACCAAAAACATCTAAAAAAGCCACACCAATACTAGAAAAGAATTCTTTGAACAGATGAAACTAAGATTAATCTGTACCAGATTGACAGGAAGAAAAAAGTGTGGAGACGGCTTGGACCAGCTCATGATCCAAAGCACACAATGTCACCTGTAAAACATGGTGGAGGCAGTGCGATGGCATGGGCATGAATGGCTTCCAGTGGCACTGGGTCATTGGTGTTTATTGATGATGTGACAGAAGACAGAAGCAGGCAAATGAATTCTGCAGTGGTTAGAGATATTATTATTATTATTATTATACAGGATTTATATAGCGCCAACAGTTTGCGCAGCGCTTTACAATATTAGGGCAGACAGTACAATTACAATACAATTCAATACAGGAGGAATCAGAGGGCCCTGCTCGTTAGAGCTTACAATCTAGGAGGGAGGGTTAAATGATACAAAAAGGGCAATAACTGTGGGGGATGAGCTGATTGAGAAGATAAGAAGTGCGTTCGTTAGGAGGAGGCAGGATAAGCTTCCCTGAAGAGAAACGTTTTTAGGGATCGCCCGTAGGTGGATAGATTTGGGGACAGTCTGACAGATTGGGGTAGGGAGTTCCAGAGGGTGGGAGAGGCTCAGGAGAAGTCTTGGGGGCGAGTATGACAGGTGGCGATGAGGGAGCTGGAGAGCAGGAGGTCTTGGGAGGAGCGAAGAGGACGATGAGGTTGGTATTTTGAGACTAGGCAGGTGATGTAGCTGGGAGCAGATTTATGGATGGCTTTGTAGCTCATTGTTAGTATTTTGAATTTAATTCGTTGGGCGAGTGGCAGCCAATGGAGGGATTGGCGGAGAGGGGTGGCAGACACTGAACGGTTTGTAAGGTGGATGAGTTAGGCAGCGGCATTCATGATGGACTGGAGGGGGGATAGTCTATTTAAAGGTAGGCCAATGAAGAGGGAGTTGCAGTAGTCGAGATGACCAGGGAGTGGATCAGGAGCTTTGTGGTTTCATTGGTTAGGAAAGGACGGATTTTGGAAATGTTGCGGAGGTTAAGGTGGCAAGCCTTAGAAAGTGATTGGATATGGGGACAAAAGGAGAGTTCAGAATCCAGGATAACACCAAGCACCCTAACATGTGGGGATGGGTGGATGGTTGTATCATTGCTCTTGACAGAGAAGTCAGGGGAAACGACACGTGGGGGAGGAAATATTATGAGTTGGGCTTTGGACAAGTTGAGTTTGAGGAAGTGGTGTGACATCCAGGCAGATATGTCTGTTAATAAGTTAGTGATGCGTGAGGAGACTGATGGAGTGAGTTGGGGGGTGGAAAGGTAGATTTGGGTATCGTCAGCATAGAAATGATATTGAAAGCCATGGGAGGCTATCAGCTGGCCCAGGGAAGAGGTGTATATTGAAAATAAGAGAGGTCCAAGAACAGAACCTTGGGGGACCCCAACAGAGAAAGGAAGAGGAGAGGAGGAGGTAGAATTGTACGTGACACTGAAGGTGTGATGGGATAGGTAGGACGAGAGCCACTGAAGAGCACAGTCACGGAGACCGAGGGAGTAAAGTTTTTTGAGGAGGAGGGGGTAGTCGACAGTATCAAAGGCAGCCGAAAGGTCCAGGAGTAGGAGTACAGAGTAGTGTCCATTGGTTTTAGCGGTTAGTAGGTAATTTGTGAGTTTATGAAGGGCAGTTTCTGAGAAGTGTTGAGGACGAAATCCAGATTGAAGGGGGTCAAGAAGGTTATTCTTAACAAGGTGCTCACTCAGTTGGTTGTAGACAAGTCGTTCGAGGAGTTTGGAGGAAAAGGGGAGCAAGGAGATAGGGCATAAATTGTTAAGATCAGTAGGGTCCAGGGATGGCTTTTTGAGTATGGGGGTGACCAATGCATGCTTCAGAGCATTGGGGAAGGTGCCAGAAGAGAGTGAGAGATTGAAGATGTGAGTTAGAGAGTGCAGGATAGAGTCAGAAGAAGAACGTAGTATTTGAGAGGGAATAGGATCCAGTGGACAGGTGGTTAGGTGGGCGTTAGAAAGGAGTTTAGCAACCTCGTTTATAGTAGCAGGTATACTGTCAGCCCAGCTTCAGCCAAGTGCAGCAAGGTTGATTGGACGGTGCTCCACAGTACAGATGGACAATGATTCAAAACACACTGCAAAAGCAACCCAGGAGCTTTTGGAGGAAAATAAGTGGAATATTCTGCAATGGCAGAGTCAATCACCTGATCTCAAGCCAATTGAGCATGCATTTCACTTGCTGAAGGCAAAACTAAAGGCAGAAAGACCCACAAATAAAAAAAACAGAAGACAGCTGCAGTTAGAGCCAGGCAAAGCATCAGAAAGGAGGAAACCCCGTCTTTGGTAATGTCCATGGGTTCCAGACTTCAGGCAGTCATTTCCAGTAAAGGATTCTTAACAAAATATTAAAAATGAACATTTTATAAATGATTATATTCATTTGTCAAATTACATTTGAACCCCTGAAAATGGGGGGGGGGGGCTGTGTATAAAAATGGTTGCAGTTCCTAAAATGTGTACTTGATATTTATGTTCAACCCCTTGAATTAAAGCTGAAAGTCTGCAATTCAAATTCATTTGGATTTTTTGGTTTAATTTTATTCCGGTGTTTCGGTGGCATACAGAGCCCAAAGTATGAAAACTGTGCCTGTGTTCAAATATATATGGACCTAACTGTGTGCATATATATATATATATATATATATATATATATATATATATACACACACACAGTACATGTATATATCAGAGTCCACATTAATTAACTGGTTCCCAACCAGCTTGCGTACATTTACTGCTGCAGAGTGGCGCTGTAGCGTAAATCGCCGTCTTGCACGGCGGCTCGCACATGCGCGGCTAGCGGGAGGGAGCACGTCGCCACCAGCACGCTCTCATTACCACCGCACTCTACAGGAGTGTGCCTGCGGCTCGGGTGGACTCAATGTCCGGCGAGCTGCAATTGCTTAGGACAGATGAAAAAACGGGGAACCGCCGATGTAAACACGGTGGTTCACCGCGCTTTGAGGCAGCATCTAAGAGATCTACTGATCCCTGTCACTGGGATCGGTTAGATCTTTTATGCCCCTGACAGCCCAGCCCCCTCACAGTTAGAACACACCTAGGGAACACAGTTAACCCCTTGAGCGCCCCCACCCCAGGTTAACCCCTTCCCTGCCAATAACATTTATACAGTAATCAGTGGATATTTAAATTTCTGATCGCTGTATAAATGTCATTGGTCCCAAAAAAGTGTCAAAAATGTCCAACGTGTCCACCCCAATATCAAAGTCCCGATAAAAATCGCAGGTGGCTGCCTTTACCAGTAAAAAAAAAAAGTAAAAATGGCAGAAATTAATTTTCATGGTTTGTAAATGTGGCAACTTTTGCGCAAACCAATCAATAGACGCAGATTGCGATTTTTTTTACCAAAAATATTAGGAAGAATATATTTTTTATATATTTTTGGATTTTTATTTTAGCAAAAAGTAAGAAATATTGTTTTTTTTGCAAAATTGTAGCTCTTTTTTTGTTTATAGCGGTGATCAGAAATGACACAGAGGTGATCAAATACCACCAAAAGAAAGCTCTATTTATGGGAAAAAAGGATGCAAATTTTGTTTGGGTACAATGTCATATGACCGCCCAATTGTCAGTTAAAGCAATGCAGTGACGAATCGCAAAAAGTGCTCTTGTCCTAACATGGGAAATCCTTCCAGGGCTGAAGTGGTTAAGGAGAATCCACAGAATATTCCAGATCAGCAACGCATATATGCTCTCATCTCTAAGCTGTATGAGCTTGTCACCATCTGCTATGGCTCTTCCAAAACATCAACCACAGATGGGTGGTATCTCTATCTACATAATCCAAGACCTCCAGGATGATAGATACAAACCTCAATTGGACACTCAGGCTGGGTTCACACTGATACGATGTTAAACATCGCATGTGATTCGCACCACACTGCTGTGCAGATCACATGCGATGTCTGTGCGATGCAAATTCAGCCATACAGATTGTATAAAAAGAATAAATGGTGTCAGCGCTTAATGGTATATAGCTGCTAGCAATTAGTGTAGATATACAAAAAACTGTGATAAAAATGACTGAGAAAAATTGCAGCGCTCAGCACAATATCAATAAAAACAAAACACCTGAAGTGTTGATAGTGAGTCTAACATTGAAACTATTCAAAAGAAACAAACATAGAAGAGTTCTTATGAAGAAGTATCAAGGGATAGGATTCAGGGGATCTCCCTCCTCGAGTGCTTCAATCACCCAAAAAATAACCCATTGGAATTCATGCGTCTGGTGCCCCGCATGTAGATTACAGGGCGCCACTGCACCCTCAAGCTTTTATCTATCTACTCATAAAATTAAATTAGATGTATATGGTAACATCTCTTATTCTCAAAACAATATTATTTTCTTTTACCATTCCTTTGAATATCTTTATAGAATAGAAAATAAACTTTCAGGTATGTATTTACTGGGTGAGGACTTTCAAACCTTTTTAACTATAGGAAGCAGATTTGGTACAGTAAAACCTTGGTTTGAGAGAAACTTGGTTTGAGAGCTTTTGCAAGACAAGCAAAATGTTTAAATTAATTTTGACTTGATAAACGAGCAATGTCTTGATATACAAGTAGTGTCATGTCACAACAGAGTATAAATGAGAAGAGAGGCACCTCTAAGTGTAGCAATATGGTTACATTTAATGAAGGTACAACATTTTGCAACTCACATAGTTAATGATTAAAACAGGCACACCTAAGTATGCAGGCATCTGGGGTAAAGCTGTCCACATGGACCATCCTCCGCACCGCCATCAACATCATCCCTTCCACACTGCGCTCCACAAGCCCTTCAAGACTCACTTTCAGATGGCTCTACTGCAGGGTAGTCTTCTCTTTTATACTTTGTAGCTCCTGCTGCTGCTGGATTTTGCTTCTAATCTCCTAGTGGAGGCTGCCATTTGTGGATGGACATTTTTTGGTTACACAACCTATCACATTGCTATAAGATTTTTATATGGACTACAAACTGAAAGACTTCTGAATAAATGGTTGTGGAACGAATCATCTGAGTTTCCATTTTTTTCTTATGGGGAAATTTGCTTTGATATAAGAGTGCTTTGGATTACAAGCATGTTTCCAGAACGAATTATGCTCGCAATTAAAGGTTTTAATATATATGCTGCTCCACTGGTGCTCAGACAGTCATTAAAGAGTCTCTATAAATTATAAATAATGGCTTGGAAATAACCGTGCTCAACTCTTTAATGATTTTTGCATGTAAGCTTTATTTACAGGTATTGTGTCTAATTGTTTGTAGACAAAATCAATGGTAAGACAATGCGGTGCATATAAAATTTTGTGTCAATAACTCAGCACTTCTATATTCGGTTGCATAAATAAAATGGTTATTAAATTTAAATGATCTTCTTCTCCAATAGTCAACTCTGAATTCTCATTTTTAGGACCCTACACTCTTAATGTCATTTTTATTTTTATTTTTGCTATTATTATATTTTCTTTTTTTTGTCATACTCTAGAAGTAGGACACAAAGGCTTTTTATTTAATTTTAACAATAGGTTCACTTTAAACAAAATTATATAATAGTCAATGCTACCCAGTTTTTTGGTAATATGAACATTGGATTCTGTATTTTATTAAGATTAACAGATTAAGCAGTGCATCATTTCTAGTTGTGACTTCTAAAAATAATCTCCTTGGTAAGGCTATATGCTTTCAAGCTTGTAATGCACCAGAAATGTCATTACATCACTGAAATTAAGTAAGTTAAAGAGGAACTGAACTCTGGAAGTTGTGTTCAAAGTCCAAACAAGACAAGCAGATGGCAAAGTACAAATCATATCTTGATAAAGACAGGGTTTTGCTTCCACATGTTAGAGACTCCAGTCCAGAGAACAGCTAGAATCACAGTAGAGACTTTACCAATTCTTACTCCAAAATTCCTGAAAATATAGCAGTCAGAGGCAGCAGTGCCTTAGATCTCACATTACATACAGTATGTACAACTATGAGGCTGTGGGCACACTCTCATTCCAGGATGTGCACTTCCATTTTTCATGTGGAATTCCAGAGAAATGGTAGATTTTTCAGGGTGCAGCTTTGCACAATAAACATTTTTAATGGTTCCCTGTAATATATCATTACTTAAAAATATATATATATATATATATTTTGTAAAATATAAACTATGCTTTCATTGTTTATGGGTGTTTGCGTTTTTTCTCTATTATCTACAACATGTTCCTTTGGTCCTCTTCCGTTTCCAATACCAAAACTGTCAGGAGGCTATCTGACCTTTTTGCCCCATCATTCACTTAAAGCGTATCTAAAAACAAAAGCAAAAGTTTAATATATCATAGCTTAGATGAGGTGACTGTTATAGTGTTCATTTATTATACCTGCCAATTCAGTGGTTAATACACTTTCTGTTCCTGCATGGCTTTTCTTCATTGTAGCCATGGAGGGAGACATGGCTGACTCACAGGCTTGACTTCAGCCATGTCTGCTTTAATACACCTGTATTACTAGAAAAGAAGATTAATAGTTTGCAGATACAGTGCTTTGAAAAAGTATTCATGCCCCTTGAAATTTTCCACATGTTGTCATGTTACAACCAAAATCGTAAATGTATTTTATTGGGATTTTATGTGATGGACCAACACAAAGTGGCACAGAATTGTGACGTGGAAGGGAAATGAATATTTTTCAAAGGTTTTTACAAATAAATATGTGAAAAGTGTGGCATTCATTTGTATTTAGCCCCCCTGAGTCAATACTTTGTAGAACCACCTTTCACTGCACTTAAAGCTGCAAGTCTTTATTGTCTCTACCAGCTTTGCACACCTAGGGAGTGACATTTTGCCCATTCTTCTTTGCAAAATAGCTCAAGCATTGTCAGATTGGATGGAGAAAGTCTGGGAACAGCAATTTTCAAGTCTTGCCACAGATTCTCAATTGGATTTAGGTCTGGACTTTGGCTGGGCCATTCTAACACTTGAATATGCTTTGATCTAAACCCTTCCACTGTAGCTCTGGCTGTATGTCTAGGGTCGTTGTCCTGCTGGAAGGTGAACCTACGTCCCAGTCTCAAGTCTTTTGCAGACTCTAACAGGTTTTCTTATAGGATTGCACTCCATCCATATTCCTATCAACTCTGATCAGTTTCCCTGTCCCTGCTGAAGAAAAGCATCCCCACAACATGATGCTGCCACCACTATGTTTCACAGTGGGGATGGTGTGTTCAGGGTGATGTACATTGTTAGTTTTCTACCACACATAGCGTTTTGCTTTTAGGCCAAAAAGTTCTATTTTGGGCTCATTTGACCAGAGCACCTTCTTCCACATGTTTTCTGTGATCCCCCCACATGAGTTCTTGCAAATATGACTTCATATGGCTTTTTTTCAACAATGCCTTTCTTCTTGCCACTCTTCAATAAAGGCTAGATTTGTGAAGTGCACGACTACTAGTTGTCCTGTGGCCAGATTCTCCCACCTGAGCCATGGATCTCTTCAGCTCCTCCAGAGTTACCATGGGCCTCTTGGCTGCTTCTCTGATTAATGCTCTCCTTGCCCGGCCTGTCATTTTAGTTGGATGGCCCTGTCTTGGTAGCTTTGCAGTTGTGCCATACTCTTTCCATTTTCTGATGATGGATTGAACAATGCTCTGTGAGATGTTCAAAGCTTGAGATTTTTTTTATTACCTAACCCTGCTTTAAACTTCTCCACAACTTTATCCCTGACCTGTCTGGTGTGTTCCTTAGCCTCCATGATGCTGTTTGTTCACTAAGTTTCTCTAAAAAAACCTCTGAGGGCTACACAGAACAGCAGCATTATGGCTGGGTTCACACTATCTGACACAAAAACGGTCAGACTTTTGATCCTACTTTGCCCTGCAACATCGGTCCTACTTCTGTCCTACTTTGGTACTACTTCCATCCGACTTGAATGAACAAGATAAGATTTTGCTCCGACTTTGATATAATGACTTGTCCTTTGACCAATCAAAACATTCCCAATGTGAGATAAATTCCTTTTACTGCTGCTGTAATCACCAAGTCGGATGTCCCAAGTTGGATGGTTAGAACAAGGATCCGACTTTGATCCTACTTCAAAGATATTCAATGGGCTGAAGTAGCACCAAAGTCGGACCAAAGTAGTACAGAAACCTTTTTTAAAGTTGGAACGACTTGTGTCGGACCAGTCAAGACGGCTCTCATAGGGAAACATTTGGTGACGTCACGCAACTTGTGCTCACAATGTCTGTCCGTTTGTCAGACAAGTGTGAACCCAGCCTTATACTGAGATTAAATTACACACAGGTGGACTCTATTTACTAATTAGGTGACTTCTGAAGGCAATTGGTTGAACTAGATTTTAGTTAGGGGTATCAGAGTAAAGGGGGCCGAATACAAATGCACACCACACTTTTCAGATGTTTATTTGTAAAACATTTTGGAAACCATTTATCATTTTCCTTCCACTTCACAATTATGTGCCACTTTGTGTTGGTCTATCACATAAAATCCCAATAAAATACATTTATGTTTTTTGGTTGTAATATAACAAAATGTGGAAAATTTCAAGGGGTATGAATACTTTTTCAAGGTACTGTAAAAGTGTTTTATTCTTCCAGGTCAAGTAACAAGGGCACTTCATATCTTGCAAGATTAACAGGTAGTTTCTATAATTGCTGAAAAAGTTTTTAGCCTGAAAAAAGAAAAATAATGTAACCGCTGCATCTATGGAGTAGTAAGTTGCAATTTATTACATTTTTGCTGTTGACTTTAGTTATCCCATAACTTGGCCCTCTCTTCTAACATAGTGTTAATAATCTACCTTTCCTAGACCCCCTTCTCACATTTAGCTCATCTGCTGGTCTCTTTATGCCAATCAGAGTATTCCAAATCCAACCTATAAAAGTATCTCCAAACTAACATCTCCATATATTTCTCCAGATAGCATTCTGTGTACAACCTTCATTCTGCACATGACTTTCTTCTCTTGTCCACTTTATTCACCACCTGTCACCTTACACACAGCTTAAATGTGTGTAAACCCAACCATGAAAATCAAATATAACTGTAACATGATCATGCATATTCCGAAATAATTTTCAATATTTTTAAATATATTGCAACATATTATTTGTTTAATTGTATGGTACCATTCTCACTGATAGCAGTGAGAGCACTGTGAAAGCAGAGAGCTAGCAGTCTTTCCTATCTGCAGCATGGATCCCGTTATTAATAAGAATAATGAAGTAGTCCTGCTGATTTTGTTGATGAGGCTGAGAAGACAGGGAGAATTGGAAGAAAAAAGCTGCCATCGCCACTACTGGACTCATCCTTTGCTGTCTTAGTGTCTATCTTCAGGATACTTTACAAACCTGTATAGAGAGATGTGAAAATATCCCAACAAGATTTCTAACTTTGCAAGGATGTCTGTTGGTACCTTTGATGACTTCTACAATGGCTGTGACCCAGACTCTCGTATATGGACACCCAGGTGAGAATGCATGTGTCATCTGAACATCTCCTGGTCACACTCAGGTATGCTATTATAGTAATGTCACTGTAAACACTACAAAATGTGAAAAAGCTAAAAAAAAGTATATACATATATATATATATATATATATATATATATATATATATATATATATACAGTCAGGTCCATAAATATTGGGACATCGACACAATTCTAATCTTTTTGGCTCTATACACCACCACAATGGATTTGAAATGAAACATAGAAGATGTGCTTTAACTGCAAACTTTCAGCTTTAATTTGAGGGTATTTACATCCAAATCAGGTGAATGGTGTAGGAATTACAACAGTTTGTATATGTGCCTGCCACTTTTTAAGGGACCAAAAGTAATGGGACTATTGGCTGCTCAGCTGTTCCATGGCCAGGTGTGTGTTATTCCCTCATTATCCCATTTACAAGGAGCAGATAAAAGGTGCAGAGTTAATTTCAAGTGTGTTATTTGCATTTGGAATCTGTTGCTGTCAACTCTCAATATGAGATCCAAAGAGCTGTCACTATCAGTGAAGCAAGCCATCATTAGGCTGAAAAAAACAAACCCATCAGAGAGATAGCAAAAACATTAGGTGTGGCCAAATCAACTGTTTGGAACTTCCTTAAAAAGAAAGAACGCAGAGGTGAGCTCAGCAATACCAAAAGACCCGGAAGACCACGGAAAACAACTGTGGTGGATGACCAAAGAATTGTTTCCCTGGTGAAGAAAACACCCTTCACAACAGTTGGCCAGATCAAGAACACTCTCCAGGAGGTAGGTGTTTGTGTGTCAAAGTCAACAATCAAGAGAAGACTTCACCAGAGTGAATACAGAGGGTTCACCACAAGATGTAAACCATTGGTGAGCCTCAAAAACAGGAAGGCTAGATTAGAGTTTGCCAAACAACATCTAAAAAAAGCCTTCGCAGTTCTGGAACAACATCCTATGGGCAGATGAGACCAAGATCAACTTGTACCAGAGTGATCGGAAGAGAAGAGTATGGAGAAGGAAAGGAACTGCTCATGATCCAAAGCATACCACCTCATCAGTGAAGCATGGTGGTGGAAGTGTCTTGGCGTGGGCATGTATGGCTGTCAATGGAACTGGTTCTCTTGTATTTATTGATGTGACTGCTGACAAAAGCAGCAGGATGAATTCTGAAGTGTTTCTGGCAATATTATCTGCTCATATTCAGACAAATGCTTCAGAACTCATTGGACGGGGCTTCACAGTGCAGATGGACAATGACCCGAAGCAAACTGCGAAAGCAACCAAAGAGGAAAGAGGGAAAGAAGTGGAATGTTATGCAATGGCCAAGTCAATGACCTGACCTGAATCTGACTGAGCATGCATTTCACTTGCTGAAGACAACACTGAAGGGAAAATGCCCCAAGAACAAGCAGGAACTGAAGACAGTTGCAGTAAAGGTCTGGCAGAGCATCACCAGGGATGAAACCCAGCCTCTGGTGATGTCTATGCGTTCCAGACTTCAGGCTGTAATTGACTGCAAAGGATTTGCAAAAAAGTATTAAAAAGTGAAAGTTCGATTTATGATTGTTAATCTGTCCCATTACTTTTGGTCCCTTAAAAAGTGGGAAGCACATATACAAACTGTTGTAATTCCTACACCGTTCACCTGATTTGGATGTAAATACCCTCAAATTAAAGCTGAAAGTCTGCAGTTAAAGGACATCTTGTTCATTTCATTTCAAATCCATTGTGGTGGTGTATAGAGCCAAAAAGATTAGACTTGTGTCGATGTCCCAATATTTATGGACCTGAATATATATATATATATATAAAATATATACTGTATATATAGTGTATACATTATATAACTTTTTTCTTTTGTTATTTTGTTTCATATGTTGTTTTTTCAAAATTTTTTTCACCTATATATGTGCTTTTTTCATATGGTTAGTTATTTTCACTTTTTTTCTCACATTTTTTTTTCATATTTTTTATTTTCCATGTGATTTTTTTTTCAAGTGGTTATTTTTTAATATGGCCACTTTTTTGCAGATATTATTTTTCTATTCTAGGTTTTTGGCAATGGGACAAACTTTTGTGTCCTTTTGGAACTGAGGGATTCTGACCTCCATTTTATATTTGTTGATGTGGGAGTCTATGGGAGTAAAAGAGATTCCATAATCTTCTGTGAGGGGCCATTAGTAGAGTTGAGCGAACCTCTGGAAGTTCGGGTTCTGCTGGTCCGGCCGAACTTCGGGACAAAGTCCGGGTTCCGGACAGAACCCGAACAATCGCACGGACAGCGAACCCCATTGAAATCAAGGGGGACCCGAACTTTTAGGCACAAAAATGGCTGTAACAAAGTCCTGGAAAGCCCTAGAGGGCTGCAAAAGGAAGTAAAATGGGGGTAAGGGTAGGGCAAGTGCCCTACAAAAAAAATGGGGACAGGGAAATAACTTTAAATATTTTTAAAAAAATAAAAACATAAAAAAAGCAAAAATGAGGTGACTGTGGATGATCTTCAAACTGTGTCTGAAAAGTATTAATTAACGGTAGAAGCCATATAACTGTTCTAAAATCATCTTCAAACTAGGGCAAGTGCCCTACAAATAAATGGGGATAGGGAAAATAAATTAAAATCAAATAAAAAAATGAGAAGGGGGGTGGATGTGGAGTAGGAGCCTAGAGGTTGACTAGGCCGTGACCGTGGCAGTGTAGGTGGAAGTGGCGGTGGTAGAGGAGTAGGAGGAGGTAGCCAACATGGTTTTTTTTTTTTTGTATTGAGGCCTATTCAAAAAAAGAAGTATATGAATGGCTGTGTGAGTCCGGTCTAAATGTTTATTCTGCACAAGGTACAGACAAGTCTTGTGGGATCCATGCCTGATTCATTTTAATAAAGGTTAGCT
>BLSH010277071.1:404769-418198 GCA_018402905.1 Glandirana rugosa | reverse complement strand
TCAATCTATTAACACCTCGTGTGTCGTCCGGTCGCGGTGAAAATAACGTAAAAGTTAACCTACCTCTTTTCCTCATGTGCGGTGAATCGTCATGTCTGAGGTTTACGTGTGAGGTGTTGAGCTGTCCGTACCGACTCAGCTATCAACTTTTAGGTGACATCCTGACGTAATACGTGAGACGTTCAGGTTTTCGGAGTAGGCGATGTTACTGTTTACCTTCTAATCCGAGACAACACACACCGTCTTCGGAGGTACCCTTTTAAGACTCTGTAGTAAGTATATCGATTACCGATCACAACTCGCTTGGGCCTGACATTGCAAGCCCGGGCATGGGCTTGAAAGCCCACAGGCCCCGTGCCTGGGCCTGGGCCTGTAAAGTTTTTAGCAAGCCTAAGCCAGGCCCCAAGACGATAAAGCCCTGCAGCTTCTCAACACGTGGAGTAAAATAGCAGAACCCCGGACCGAATCCGAACGATTTTTGAAATGTCCGGGTCCGGGTCCGTGCCCCGGACACCCGAAAGTTCGGGTACGGGCCCGAACGTTACAGTCCGGGTTCGCTCAACACTAGCCATTAGCTATATGAATGATGTCTCAGAATTTTCCCATGGAGGCTTCTGCCACACACAACAGAGCCTAATCTTCCATTTGTCATTGTAGCGGATGAGGCTTTTGGACTTGCAGAGTGCATAATGCAGTCCTACAGTGGATTTTCAACTATCGACTCAGCCATGCCTGTCGAGTTGTGGAGTGTGCATTTGGAGTCTGTACTGCTAAGTGGCGTGTACTCCTTTTCTCCATCCAATTGAAAATGCAATAAAAGTGGCGCTGGCCTGCTGTGTGCTCCACAATTATCTAACTGATAAGGAGAGAGGCTGCTTTGAACCTGCACCCCCAAATCCAGATAAAGATGTTGCGCTTATGGTAGGCATGTGCAATTCTTTTTGGTCAAAATCTAAATTTGGATTAATTTTTGATTATTCAGAGATTCAGATAACAATAGTAATGAATTTCATTAAAATTAGTTTCCTTTCTGGAGCCTTCGTCGGGTGCAGACCTCTTTTTTTTTCTGGGTCAGTGGCAGCAGCATTCATCCTGATTGATGCTGGGGACATTGTTTTTTTTTCAGCAGGAACACTCTGTTGATCCGGGAGGAAGTCATATGCCGTCCGCCGCTTCTTGCTGCTACTGCGGACCCCGGGGGCCCATAGCGCGGCGATTGGGGATCGGGTATGTCCCTTGAGACATAGCCCCTTCCCGATCAGGATAAAGAGCCATATTCATTGACTCTTTACCACATGACCGGCTGTGTCCAATCACAGCCGGTCACTATAGAGATTCACATGCACACTGCTCATGCGCTCCCCCGGGGGCGCGCAATGCGGCAATCGGGGTTGAGGCTTGTCCCTCAGACAAAGCCCAGCCCCGATCAGGGTAACGAGCCAATGAAATTGGCTCTTTACCACATGACCGGCTGTGTCCAATCACAGCTTGTCACATGATGTAAACAAACCCTCGGTAACAAACTGTTACCGGGTTCTCCTCCTCACACACCTATCGTGTGTGAGAAGGAGATTGTGGTAACAGCTTTTTACTGCTTAGTGTAAACACCAAGCACACTGATTGCCCCGCCAGTAATATATAGGACCTGTCACCACCCCATCAAAGTACATGTCAGCACCTCATCAAAGTACCTGTCACAGCCCATCAGATACCTGTCACCTGCCCATCTGAGTATCAGAGTACCTGTCACAGTCCATCAGAGTACCTGAGTACTTGTCACCAGCCCATCTGAGTGCCCGAGTACCTGTCACCACCCCATCAGAGTTCCCGAGTATCTGTCACTAGCCCATCTGAGTACCCGAGTACCTGTCACCAACCCATCAAAGTACCCAAGTACCTGTCACCAGCCCAACTGAGTACCCGAGTACCTGTCACCAGCCCATCAGAGTACCTGAGTACCTATCACCAGCCCATCTGAGTACCCGAGTACCTGTCACCAACCATTCAAAGGTCCCTGAGTACCTGTCACCAGCCCATCTGAGTACCCGAGTACCTGTCACCAGCCCATCAGAGTACCTGAGTACCTGTCACCAGCCCATCAGAGTATCCGAGTACCTGTCATCTGCCCATCAGAGTACCTGTGTACCTGTCACCAGACCATCAGTGTACTCAAGTACCTGTCACCAGCCCATCTGAGTACCCGAGTACCTATCACCAGCACATCTGAGTACCCGAGTACCTGTCACCAACCCATCAGAGTACCCGAGTACCTGTCACCAACCCATCAAAGTACCCGAGTACCTGTCACTGGGCCATCAGCATACCCGAGTACCTGTCACCTGCCCATCAGAGTACCCGAGTACCTATCACCAGCCCATCTGAGTACCCGAGTACCTGTCACCAACCTATCAGAGTACCCAAGTACCTGTCACCAACCCATCAAAGTACCTGGGTATCTGTCACCAACCCATCTGGGTACCCGAGTACCTATCTGCAGCCCATCAGAGTACCCGAGTACCTTTTACCAGTCCATCAGATTACCCGAGTAGCTGTCTCCAGCCCCTCAAAGTACCCAAGTACCTATCTGCAGCCCATGCCTCATAGAATATACCTCAGGTTGTTTGCTTTCCAAAATGGGGTCATTTTGTGGGTAATTCCACTGTCCTGGTGCTCCAGGGCCTTCAAAAGTGTGATAGGTATGAATGAAATTTTATGTGTTATTTATGCTCCTAGAATGCCTGACGGTGCTCTCTGCATGTTGGGCCTCTCTATGTGGCCAGGCTGTGTAAAAGTCTCACACATGTGGTATTGCCATACTCGGGATAAGTAGCAGAATATATTTTGGGGGGTAATTTTTGCTATATACATGCTATGTGTTCGAAATATCATATAAATTTACCATTTGTGAAAAAAAATATGTTTTCATTTTCTTTCCACGTATTTGGAAGACTTGTGGGAAAAAATGAACCATACAAAAGACTCATAATGCCTCACAGAATATACGTGGGGGTGTTTGCTTTCGAAAATGGGGTCATTTTGAGGGTAATTCTATTGTCCTGGTACTGCAGGGCCTTCAAAAGTGTAACAGGTGGTTAGGAAAATATATGTGTAATTTATGCTCCCAGAACGCCTGACGGTGCTCCCTGCATGTTGGGCCTCTATATGTGGCCAGGCTGTGAAAAAGTCTCACACATGTGGTATCACCATACTTGGGAGGAGTAGCAAAATGAATTTTGGGGTGTAATTGGAAGTATGCATATGCTGTGTGTGAGAAATAACTTGTTATTATGACAATTTTGTGTAAAAAAAATAATAATAATTTCTTAATATCCCCAAGAATTGTGGGAAAAAATTACAACTTCAAAAAACTTGCCATGCCTCTTACCAAATACCTTGGACTGTCTACTATTCAAAAAGGGGTCATTTGGGTTTTTTTGTACTTTCTTGCCATTTCAGGTCCTCAATAAATGAGATAGGCCATCAGCACATCAGCTGTGATCAATTTTCAATAACTGGCACCCTAGTTTGTGGACTCTAAAACTTTCACACAGTCCAAATAATGTACACTTATTTGGTTTATTTTTACCAAACATAGGTAGCAGTATTAATTTTGGCCCACATTTATGAACAAAAATGACTTATTTGCAAAATGTTATCATAGAAACTAAAAAAAGTGTTTTTTTTTTCAAAAAGTTTGCTCTTTTTTCACTTATGTCGCAAAAAATAAAAAAACCCAGTGGCGATTAAAAATGTTTCTCAGCGTCATACCAACTTTTTAATGCCATCAGCAAAAAATGTTTTTGGTTGTGCGCATAGCCACTGATGCACCGCTGCTTTCACATCATCATCATCACATGAAAACCTCTTTGAGTGGTCCAAAAAAGTGGAAATCAGATGCTGCTAAATCCGTAAGCTGATCTCCCACTCATAAACCACTCTACAAGAGAGAACTTTATCCCCACTCTGAGCACACATGCAGAGATGAATTTGTGCTCCAGGTATACCTTCTGCCCACAAAAAGCATATGACAGAACGCTGTTCCTCTTTGGTGCAATTTATACATATCACAGCCATCTTCACCACAGCGTGAAAATTCATTTACTAAACTGCAAGGTCAGCCGGCTTGCTAGACAGACTAGTCACACGACACTCTCAGACATGACCAATTACTACTCCTCTTGCCTTCACTATGTCCAATGAAAATATAAAAGTGCGGAAACTTTTTGAAGACACCTCATATTATTGAACACAGAGGTGCATTTATTTGTGTCTTTTATATATTCCTGGAGTTTATCTTTGGGACTATTTTTCAATATTAAGAAAGAAACGGTTTTGGTTGAAAAGAACCGTATTTGGCTGTAGTTGTTAGGTTTTGTTCTAAGCAGTATGTATCAATCTATATATATATATACATTTTCCATAAATTACAATTTTTATGCCATATGAACAATTCTTTATTCCTATGTTGTTTATAAGAATATAGGGATAAAGGAAACTTCAAATAAAATGCAACCCACTCCTAAAGTGGATTCATTGCTCAAGTTATAAAATGAAGAGAGAGCTACTTTACGAGCACCAACCTGCTGAGTGAAATTGAGGCATGCAGTATTTCCTTCTAGGAAATGTTTTAGATGTAATTTAAACAGAGCAGGGGTTAGCTTAAACTATATAAGAGTCTGCAGGGTGAATTAGTTATTTGGTAGTACTTCCAAAATATATTTGTGCAATACAAAAAGGTAAAAAGTGTGAATTTGTAGTGATGTCAGCATGAATATATATGTTGTTTAATTAGAAAAAGGATGGCTTTACAGTTACTATTCATTTTATCTTTCTTTAATAATGTAAAAAATGTTTGATCTGTAACAAACAGTTTAAGACCCATTTCTAGGCAAATGTTTTCTTAACCACTTTCCGGCTTTGTTACCTTGACTGGGCGTCTATTGACGTCCTCAGGATAACCCGCAATCGCGCACCCTCAGGGGCGCGCATTGCGGTGATCGGTGGTGCAGTGAGTCAGTCTGACCCACCTCATTAACGATCTCGGTAAAGTGCTTCCATTGGAAGCTCTTTACTATGTGATCAGCCGTGACAAATCACAGCCGGTCACAGTGTAAACAGGAAGAGCCGTTTATAGGCTTTTCCTCTACTCGCGTCTGCAGATGTGAGTAGAGGAGAGCCGATTGGCTGCTCACCTGACAGAGGGGGTCTGCATGGAACATTTATCAGTGCAGCCCCCCCCAGGATTAACATACTGGACCACCAGGGAGCGCACCCAGGTACACCATCAGGAGGCCGCCCAGGAACCACCAGGGAGCCCACCCTTGACCACCAGGTAAGGGGTGTACAGTGCACTGTAGGGATGGCAGAGTGCCCATATGTGATGCCTGCCAGTGCCATCCCTAACAGTGCTATATCTCAGTACCATGTACCAGTGCCCACCAGTGCCACCTATCAGTGCCAACCAGTGCAACCTATCAGTGCAAGCCATCAGTGCCCAGTGCCACCTATCAGTGCCGCCTATGAGTGCCCATCAATGCCACATATCAGTGCCACCTATCAGTGCCCATCAGTGCTGCTTATCAGTGCCAATCAGTGCTGCATGTATGTGCCTCATCATCAGTGCCACCTTATCCGTGCCACCTCATCAGTGCCAATCTGTACTGCCTCATCAGTGCCTGTCAGTGTAGCCTCATCAGTGCTAATCAGTGTAGTCACATTAGTGCCTGTCAGTGATGGAGAAAATATACTTATTTACAAAATTTTGTGACAGAAACAAAGAAAAACTTTTTTTTTCAAAATTTTTGGTCTTTTTTTATTTGTAGAGCAAAAAAAAGAAAAACGCAGAGGTGATCAAATACCACCAAAAGAAAGCTCTATTTGTGGGAACAAAATGATAAAAAATTTGTTTGGGTACAGCGTCGCATGACCGCGCAATTGTCATTCAAAGTGCAACAGCGCTGAAAGCTGAAAATTGGTCTGGGTGGTAAGTGCCTGGTATTGAAGTGGTTAAACGTGATGATGGGGGAAAAGTCAGAGCCTCTGCTAGGTTTTCTTTTCTTTTTGCTTTCCTACATTGCTATATTGAGATGCTCTTATAAAAAAGATATATAAAAAGATAAGGTTTAATCAAAATCAGAATGTAGACCAAAAACACAGGAAAGAGATGGGAAGTTATATGACATTAAAGTAAAAATGGTAGTATTCTTAACAAATATTTGAAAACATATGTATAAGTCCTTAGGCACTGAGAGTTCGAAGAAATAAAGCGTTAACAACTCATTGTTGTTTTCAATGAAGATGAGAAATTAATCTACAGGTCTGCAGTGAAAACATTTTTTTTCTTATAGAATTTTATAAAAATAAATTAAAAATAATAAAACAGGCAATTCAACAACTTTATGAGAAAGTTAGACATTTCAAAGGTAAGAAATTAAAGAATCTAAAACTCAGATATTAACAACTGGTTGTAAAAGTCAACAGGGATTTGGTCCTTAAGCTAAATACCAGCCTGAAATCCCCCTCATTGCCAGGCCATTTCTTAGATTTTTTAATTTTCTACTATAAAAAAATAAAAGATCAAACAAAGTGAACAGCCTTTTACCTTAAGTAAACCAGTGTCGGTCTGAAGCTGTGGTCTCAATTAAAAAAGTGTTTCCTAAATATTTCATTTTTGTTTTTCAATTCCATTTGTTGTCCACTTTTTCAAAAAGGTTTCCCAAGATTTAAACCAGTAAATCCTAAAGTGGAACTAAACTCTCTCAATTGACATTAACTATTTTAATCCCTTTGCTGATAGCATAAGTAAATAGATAAAAAGGTATATTATATAATATATTTACTTGTTTTAACCTTTTTCTACATGTCTTCAGTTGCTTGACTGGCTAGCTCTTGAAAGGAAAGCAGGTGATGTGGGCAGGTGTGTTGGTGGTCACAGAGGAACACAGCTTTTCTTTTCCCTACCCAGCCACTTTACACAGATGTTTCACAAACTGTATTTGGGTGAAATGTCTAGAGAAGAGTGTGTCTGTCGTCCCTTTGCATAGGTAGGGAACACAGAAGTTGCGCAATATACTGTGATTACCCCCTGTACAGGAGGTGGACTTATCTTGGGTTTTAGCTCATATAAATAAAAGAGATGGGCATACTGCCAATAAAGTAAGGTCTCAGATGTGTTTCCTTGCCATTCACCTTTGTGATCCCTCTTTCTGTTTCCATCTCTTTTTCTTCCTTCACTCAATCCACATAGCTCTTCCAAGTGAGGCAATGAGGGACAGGATAGGTGGATAGGGTGCTGGGTAGAAGGGATAAGATAGCTGAATAGGGAGCTGGGTAGGAAGGACAGGATAGGTGGAGCTGAGCAAGGAGAGGCAGCAATAGATGGTCAGAGGCAATATGAAGGCATGACATCAGCGATGGCAGAACAGTAAGGTGACCAGACAACCAGAGAACAGAGAGAGGCTCAGGTGACTGGTCACCTACAAAGGAAATTTGCATGCCAAGACCCTGCTGAGGCAACTTTTGAACAGTCTATAAAAGTGTATGGCAAGACAAGGACAAGAGGAAGATTCTGTATATGGTAGACTAATTGTTGAGTTTATGCTTTATATTCCATTTGCCTAGAGTCCATTTTTAAGGAGATGGCTTCCCAATTGAATAAACAATTTTAACAAGGTAATATGTTTTACTAGTTTCTTGTAAATCATGTTTAAACGTTGTAATCCACCATTATATGCATATTAAATTTTTGCATGTGAGGAGAGGTATTTGAAATAATACTATCATTTAGTAATATTCCTTTTTTTATAATATTATTTTTTTAAGTGTTTTATTTTTAATTGATGGATCCCCTGTTATAGGCTGTTTCATGTTGCTTTCCATGGTGTACCACAATGTGGACGAATAGCTATACATAGTTCCACCTTTAGGTGCCTACAGCACATGCTCAACTAGCCATTCCCTCTGAGGAAACCTTTATGTAAAAATATGTCATGGAGTGACATGTTTCAGTGACAACCCTTCCACTGCCAATGTTCTTTGTTAGACCTGACGGGTGTGGTTTATTCAGCTGTGAATTGTTTGTTTGTCGAACTTTATGAACATTACAAATTTGTCCATGGACTCTTTGGCATTAGCTCCCTTTATGATTGAGTATTACAACCGTGTCTGTGAATATGTGGACGCTGCTAATAGCTAATACATATCACTTGATATACGCAGAGCTCACCCTATATGGACCACTCTATATGGACCATATGGATATTTATCCACTTCAAATTGTTGTGACTGCCTGGCCAATTTTTTTGCATTTACGATTTTATTAACCCATATATGTGTTGTGCCATCATATAAATAATCAATTCACATAAATTATAAATATCAAGAAGTCCCAACGCCGTCAAACAGAAGGAAAAAAAAGCCTCTTGAAAAATCACCAAAAGTGCACCCTAATGTGTAACACAGATTCTGCTTATAATCCAACAGACTTGGGTACATCTGCCTGCCCATAATGGTTCACTCAATACACCATCCCTCCTATGTAGCAGTATATTCTGCTATAAGTCTCCACAGTCTGATAGTCAAAGCAGTCTGCACTTGGAAAGAATGTTTTGGCCAAAGTTTTTTTTTACCAAAAGTGTTGCCAATATGCACATTCCTCACTGGGACATCATTATTGTAACTACACCCTACACTACCTCCAGGTGCAGGGTGTAGCGATGGGGACCAGGTGTGCCCCATCTTACGCCAATCTGCACCTGGAGTGGTGGGAGAGAGAACTCTTTGCCCGTGATGACATCTCTGACCTTCTTGGATGTGTCATCTCCTAGAATAGATATATAGAGGATATATTGATTTTCTGGTTGGGAGCTCATGACCAACTCTTGACCCTTATGGACTATATATCTGAAAACAATTACAATCGCAAGTGCATGATGACGTGTCATCAAATCAAAATACATTTTTTGGACGTTGAAATCTTCATTGACTCTCAGGGCATTATGGGCTCATCTCTATATAGGAAACCTTCCTCTGCCAATACTGTTCTGCATGCCTCCAGTGGGTATCCGGAGCCTTTACTTAAAAGTATTCCTTATAGTCAGTACCTCCGTCTTAGGAGGAACTGTAGGGATGACCAAGATTTCAAAACGACCGCTAGTGAACTCTACTCAAAACTGAGATAGAGGATATAGTCACTCCGGTTTAAAAAGAGCGTATAATAAAACTTGTAAACATTACAGATCTGATCTTCTCTTTAAAGATAAACCAAAGAAACCAGTTAATTCCACAAGAATTATCACTCGTAAATCACAGCATAAAAAGATTAGACAAGTCATTACTCAATTTTGGCCACTTTTGACATCTGATCCCCTCATCAGCAAACACATTAAAAACTACCCTGAAATGACCTTCAGACGTGCTCCATCCCTAAGGAATAAATTAGTCAATAGCCACTTCAAGTTGGTCTCAGAAGTGGATTCCAACTCATGTGGCACCTTTTCCTGTGGCAGGTGTGAAGTATGTCCCTATATGTCTAATGCTAACTCTATTATTCTACCCAATGGAGACAGACTTATCAGTAAACGCAGAGTCACCTGCCATACCACGGGCATTGTTTACCTTGCCATATGTGAATGTGGCCATTTTTATGTTGGCAAAATCAAACGTCCATTTATTAAAAGTATCAAGGACCATATCGCGCCTACTCCCAAAACACTCATGGAAACAGCCATTAACAGACATATAGGCCTCTATAACCAATTTAATACTCGTCTAATCAAATTCCCTGCCCTTGAATATATTCCTACTCATATTCGAGGAGGCAATGTCTGTGGATAAAATTCGACTCCAACTAGAATCCTGCTGGATATACAAACTTAAGGCTACTTCACATCCGGGCCTCAATGATTTTCTTAACTTTAGTTCATTTATGTAGCTTGGTTCTAGGGAGCTGAGCTTCCCCTGTACCTGCTCTATTGTCCCTTTCCTCCTCCCCATACACCACCCCTTTGGTTCATGACATCCTTCCCCCTGTGTTATGCCCAGACTTTGGGTCGCTCTTTTCACCCTACCCATTTGCCTGGACATATCTTTGTTAATTAGTTTACATGTATATGAAGTAATCCCATGCAAAGTGAACAATATAAATAATTGGTTTATCTTCTAGTTTTATTGAACATTTATGTATATGGCATTTTCTTCACTGTTGATTCAATGTATTTCTTTTAATCATATCATACTGACTTCTTGAATTGTTTGTTTTCTCTGAACCATCCTGCTTTGTGTGTTTAGATGTGCTTTTTCCACCCCACATCCATCTGGCTATTGCTTTCCCATGATGTGCATACTATACCCCTTTGCTCTATGATCGGATCCCCTGGTGTTTTGGAATTCACATTCATGCTATTACTGTTTAAGCATTAGAAAAATATTTTTGTAATATTTTTGTTCTATTTTTAATTTTTTAATTTTAATTTTTGCTTTACTTCCATTCTTCCCTTTTTAGCTGTTCCTCCACGTGGTGCCAGCTACCTTTTAAGGCATTCACAGGCGGCTGGGGACCCGCCCGCTCCCACCCTTCTTGCTTTGCATCTTGGGGCTTGTAGTACCGTCTGCCTCAGCGCGTGTTGTGTCATGACGCAACCGTTGTTGATTGGTCGGCTTGCTCTTTCTTCTCCATTGGTTGTCCCGTGCTGGACATGTCACACGCTGAGCCGGCATTTTACTATTTAATGAGGACTTGGTCTATGTTTATGTGGATTGGTCCCCAGGAGCCATGCCCTTACTATGTCAGCTCTCGGTAGGTGTATTTTTTGACTGTGTTTAATCTGTTGGAGGCTCTCGTTTCCCTATTGTGGGCTGCTGTACATCTACAACAGATGTACGTAGCTATGTCACATTATTTACCTGTCATTTCCCTGGGCTGCTTCCTTATGTGTACTGTTATACAGATACATGTATGGTGACTCTTATTTGCAGATATTTTATTGACTGAGGGGCCTTGAGTGGGGTGCGGGGGTTGGCGGGCACCGGTCTCGATGGAGCGTGAAATAGGCTGGCCTTACGCCAATGTCAGATCCTGATGCCCCCGCGCTGCGTCTTGGCTGGTGTGGACCACTACCCACCCCATTGCTTTGTTTTAGCTAATGTTCTCCTATTTATGACCATGGAATAGCATTATTACAAATTCATGTGCACTGTTTCCTAAGTTGGGGCTGGGTGATGGCGGACGCTGGTCTTGATGCAACGTGAGTTGGGCTGGCCTTATGCCAATGTCTGAACCTGGTGCTCCTGCACTGTATTTTGATTAGTATGGGCCACTCCCTGTCCCGTTGCTCTGCCCTAAGCCCTGGCTTTCTTTGTCCAGGACTATGGGTCCATATCAATTATACTCAAAAATTTGTTTCTCCTCTGCCCCAACATGCAAGGGCAATACTATATGCAATATAATCCAACTATATTTATTAGCTTCATCTGTTTTTGTTTTCAGCTGACTCGTTGACAAATTTTGTTTGACTATTCGGCTCCTGGTTTATTTTGCCTTGGTAACACAGATACATGCAAGTCTCTCTTCCTTCTTTATTTATCTTTGGAGCTCGTATTTACGAGCCTTTAAAGAGGAAGTAAACCTTGCAATGTAAAAGCATAATGGTCTACTATGCATCGCATATTAGCCCATTATGTGACACTTACCTGTATTGGAAGTCCACAATGTCCCGCAATGTCCCCGCTCCAGGCCATGTCCATCTTCTGCCCCTGTTCCTTCCGGGGCCACAATCTCCGGCTCGTTGACTGGCTGGAGTCGCGTGACGTCACTCCCGCACATGCATGCGGAAGCCGCCTATCGCGGCATGATCTCAGTGAAGGAACGGCACAGAGGCCGTTTTTTCACTCCGCATGTGCCCGGTGATGTGGGCACTTCACAGTACACTGCATATCTCCTAAACCAGACTTAGGAGATACGCAGGCAACCTACAGACAAGCCTTATTATAGGCTTACCTGTAGGTTAAAGTAGTTGTTAAGGGTTGACAGCCACTTTAACACTGGACTGCTAATTTAAGTCCATTGAGTCTTATTCAATTATTCATTTTTGCTTAGTATATACTATATACCCCCTCTTTTTTCCCCTTATATGTCACATATAGCGGCCTCTGGCTTTGTTTATTTGGGCGTAGCAAGTTCAGTTTGGGGTCCAACTCCTCCTCTAGACACTGCAGGGACCACGCACAGAATCATAGGGTGAGCCCATCATGCCATTTTTTATCTCACAGAGCTGGATTGTCCATTTAAAAGATAAACTTTATGTATATTATGTTGGTGTTCTACTCACCTGTACATATTCAGCTGTACTGTAACACTTATGCCCATCTTTTCATTGTTTTGTAGCTTACAACCATTAGTCCCATGAAGAAGCTGGTACGACTAAACATTTCGGGACACAATCCATCAATATCATTGTAAACCCTCTGTATAAGGATACTTTGTCTGTGTTACTATGTTCTCCATATAATGGACAAATGTTCTTAATCAACTATGTGTTACCTTCATTATATTTTGGTTGAACATTATTACAATATTTATTTTTACTTTTGTTGTCTAAATAGTTGTGCTAGCACTGTAAACGTCCCCACTTTTACCTTAGATCGCTCTGGTCTATCTCCCCAATAATTCATTTATTTGGCAACAGTTTTCCACTAGATTATGTATCTTGTATGGCTCATGTGGTTTCAATATTATTTAGAACAACAATTTTGATTTAACATCTTTTGGAACATTTAACTGCCATATGTATCCCCTGAAGACATGGCCTCCAAATGTTCTTAGTATTTTATTACACTTTAACCACTTCAGCCCCGGAAGGATTTCACACTTTAGGACCAGAGCACTTTTTGCAATTCGGCACTGCATCGCTTTAACTGACAATTGCGCGGTCGTGCGACGTTGTACCCAAACAAAATTTGTGTCATCTTTTTCCCCACAAATAGAGCTTTCTTTTGGTGGTATTTGATCACCGCTGCGTCATTTCTGATCGCCGCTATAAACAAAAGAAGAGTGACAATTTTGCAAAAAAAAACAAATTTCTTACTTTTTGCTAAAATACAAATCCAAAAAAAATATAAAAAAACATTTTTTTCATCGGTTTTGGCCGATTTATATTCTTCCTCATATTTGTGATAAAAAAAACACAATTGGCATTTATTGATTGGTTTGCACAAAAGTGGCCGCGTTTACAGATGATGAGAATTAATTTCTGGGGTTTTTATTTATTTTTTATTTTTTACTAGTAATGGCGGCGATCTGCGATTTTTAGTGGTACTAGCTATAAAAATGCACTGATTACTGTGTAAATGCCATTGGCAGTGAAGGGGTTAACCTGCAGGCAGCGCTCTAAGGGTTAATTGTGTTCCCTGGGCGTGTTCTAACTGTGTGTGG
>BLSH010277071.1:297185-307919 GCA_018402905.1 Glandirana rugosa | reverse complement strand
TGGCCATATTTACCGATAAGGCGTGTTCCATGTCTGTTCAGAACACCCTAGGTACGGACCAATTAAAATTATTTCCAATTGAACAGGTGCAACCGACGCCTGTCCGCCGACGTGAACAGACACTATTGTGGGGGACGGCACGATTTGTGTGCAAGTCTGTTATGTGACCGACGTCCCGTCCGGTCGTGGAGGTTCTGTATTTCCCGTTCGAGTCCGGTACGCGGGTTAAACCTCTGGGTCTTCAACTTAATAATAATAATATGTTCTAAATATATCGCGGCTGTCAAACGCGTCGCGAAATGTTATAATCCCGTCTGTCATGTTTAATGTTATGTTAAGTTTGTCCTCTGATTCCTCCTGTTTGAATTGTATTGTAATTTGTACTGTCTGCCCTAATATTGTAAAGCGCTGCGCAAACTGTCGGCGCTATATAAATCTTGTATAATAATAATAATTCAACTTCTGGGTCTCCAAATTGGGCGCATGGCCTGAGCTTGCCCTTTATGTCTTGGAGGTGCTGGCCTGCCCTGCAGCCAGTGTATTGTCTGAACGTGTGTTTAGCACGGCAGGGGGTGTTATCACAGACAAGTGCAGCCGCCTGTCCGCAGCCAACGTGGACAAGTTAACCTTTATTAAAATTAACCAGGCATGGATCCCACAAGACTTGTCTGTACCTTGTGCGGAATAGCCATTTATACCGGTCTCACACAGCCATTGGTATACTTAAGTGAACCTATCCTTTTTTAAAAAAATGTCTCAATATTTTGGGGGCTACCCCAATTAGAAAAAAAAAACAAACAAACAAAAAACAGTGTTGGCTACCTCCTCCTCCTCCTCCACCGCCACTTCCACCACCTACACCACCACGGTCACTGCCTCCTCAACCCCCTACTCCACATTTACCTCCTCCATTTTTTATGTGATTTTAAGTTATTTCCCTATCCACATTTGTTTGCAGGACACGTGTCCTACTCTTACCCCCATTTTGCTTCCTTTTGAAGCCCTCTAGCCCTTTCCAGGACTTTTTTGTGCCCAAAAGTTCGGGTCACCATTGACTTCAATGAGGTTCGGGGTCAAGTTCGGGTCAAGTTCAGGGCCGAACTCAAACTTTTTCGCGAAGTTCGGCCGAACCCGCCGTACCCGAACATCCAGGTGTCTGCTCAACTCTAGTCAGAGATTGTCTTTGGAAAACAGATGTATGAGTGCTGCCAGCATTGCTGCAGAGGTTGAAGGGGTGGGGGGTCAGCCTGTCAGTGCTCAGACCATACGCCGCACACTGCAACAAATTGGTCTGCATGGTTGTCGTACTAGAAAGAAGCATCTTCTAAAGATGATGCACAAGGAAGCCCGCAAACAGTTTACTGAAGACAAGCAGACTAAGGACATGAATTACTGGAACCATGTCCTGTGGTCTGATGAGACCAAGATAAACTTATTTGGTTCAGATGGTGTCAAGCGTGTGTGGCGGCAACCAGGTGAGCAGTACAAAGACAAGTGTGTCTTGCCTACAGTCAAGCATGGTGGTGGGAGTGTTATGGTCTGGTCCTGCATGAGTGCTGCCAGCACTGGAGAGCTACAGTTCATTGAGGGAACCATGGATGCCAACAGGTACTGTGACATTATAAAGCAGAGCATGATCCCCTCCCTTCAGAGACTTGGCCACAGGGCAGTATTCAAACATTATAACGACCCCAAACATACCTCCAAGATGACCACTGCCTTGCTAAAGAAGCTGAGGGTAAAGGTGATGGACTGGCTATGTCTCTAGACCTAAGCCCTATTGAGCATCTGTGGGGCATCCTCAAACAGTCGGTGGAGGAGCGCAAGGTCTCTAACATCCACCAGCTCCATGATGTCGTCATGGAGGAGCGGAAGAGGACTCCAGTGGCAACCTGTGAAGCTATGGTGAACTCCATGCCCAAGGGGATTAAGGCAGTACAGGAGAATAATGGTGGCCACACAAAATATTGACACTTTGGGCCCAATTTGGACATTTTCACTTAGGGGTGTACTCACTTTAGTTGCCAGGAGTTTAGACATTAATGGCTGTGTGTTGAGTTATTTTGAGGGGACAGCAAATTTATACAAGCTGTACTCTCACTATTTTACATTGTAGCAAAGCGTAATTTCTTCAGTGTTGTCACGTGAAAAGGTATAATAAAATATTTACAAAAATGTGAGAGGTGTACTCACTCTTGTGAGATACTGTGTGTATATATATATATATATATATATACATATATATATATACATATATATAAATTGTATACAGTGTGCGTGTGTATGTGCAGGGTAGGGATCAGCGAACAGTTCGGCCCGAGCATAGGTTCGGGTCGAACTTTTGATGTTCGTACGTTCAACGGGCAGCCGAACAAACGGGACGTTCGACCATTTGTTCGACCCCCCGAACAACCTAGAACATTATGGGGCGACTTTGCTCCATAATGCATTGTGCAGCAGACAGCGCGCACAGCTCCTCCCCCTTGGGAGGGCTCCCGCCGTCTGCTCGCTGTTTGTTTTGACAGTTCATTTATATGGCAGGGCGGGGCCACCCGGAGACGTAAGCTGGTGACCCCGTCCCTTCTGACATCATGTGATGTCAGATGGGGCGGGCCACGTGCTTACGTCACCCCTTCCATAAAAATAAACTGTCAAAAGAAACAGCAAGCAGACAGCGGCAGCCCTCCCATGGAGGAGGAGTTGTTCCTGTGTTTTTTTTTTCTCTTTCGGGTTCGTCGCTCGCCATGATTGCAGATGGATTACAACTGGGGACACTTATTTTTTTTTTATGCTTTTTAGTAAAGGACTTGTCCCTAATTGTCTCCTGTGTTTTTTTCTTTTTTGACACTTTTTGGTGAATTAGTAGGGGTACGATGTACCCGATAATAATTCACATGGGTGGCCGGGATCTGGGGCTTCCAGATTCCGATAAGCACCCTGCCCACAGACCCCCACAACCACAGCCCAGGGTTGTGTGGAAGAGGCTCTTGTCCCCATCAACATGGGGACAAGGGGCATTGGGGTTGAGGGCACAGAGACCCCCCTGCCCCAAAGCACCCATACTCCCCATGTTGAGAGCATGTAGACTGGTACATTTCAGGAGGGGGGGGCTCGCTCGCCCGCCCCCCCCCATACTGGCCGGCCAGCTTGCATGCTCGGATAAGGGTCTGGTTTGTATTGTAGGGGGGACCCGACGCAAAAAAAAATGTATGTTCTACACATCACAGAGATGCACCCTTTTACAGGCAGACTAAGGGGACCCCCTCAGGCACATTATTTAAAGGAATATTTCATTTTTTTTCACTTTAAGCATTATGAAAATCACTGCTCCTTTAAAGATTATGTTTTTTACAAACTTTTTGTTCATTGATACATGTCCCCTAGGGCAGGACCCGGACCCCTATAATCATTGTATGCTCAATTACTTGCATATAAGCCTTTAAAATGGGTACTTTCGTTGTTTGAGTCAGAACTTTTGGGATGTTCGAAAGTTCTGGTGTGAACCAAACAGGGGTCCATTCAGCCCATCCCTAGTGCAGGGGCCAAACCAGGTGGCGCAGGGGGGGCATCTGCCCCAGTTCCACTTTGAGAAGGGCATTACAGCTTCTTCCTCCTTTTCCTCCTTCCTGGGCCACCCAAGATCTCTGCTATTCTCTCAGTGAAGCCGCTGACAGCTCCTATAGTGGAGGACAGACAGCATGTCCCGCTCCTTGCTGAGCCATTAGCAGAAGCTCACCCAACTCCACCACCAAGAAAGTAAACCAGGGCAGCCAGGGATCTGCGCACACTGGGGCATAGACATGCACTCTGTGCTGGGGGTGGGGGGGGGGGCGTCGGACATCCAGGCATTAGCAACACCCATGACATATTTCCAGACCGACTTCTACCTTTGTAACAGAGCCGAGGATGCTTCCACTGGGCTCCTCCTTGGCTCTACCCTGTGTCGTGACAGACCACAAGGAGGAACCTGGGAGGAATGACACGCTGTATCTGAGGGCTGTGTTGAGAGAGGAAATTTGAGGGGGTTAGAAAAAATTATAGTGACATTTGTACAGGTGGGGGAAGGGGGGGTGTGATTGCAGGGGAATAGGATATTCACTGGATGGGGGATGTCGATTCTGTCAAGGATGGGGATTTGGGGGAGGGAGAACTCTGTACTAGGGGAGGGGGAGATTTTGGGGGAAAGGAGGAGTCATTTTTGTTTTAAGATTGCCATTGAGATATGTACTCCTAAACCCTGCACTCTTTATGTAGTGAACCCCTAAACTCTGCACTCTGTACACAGTGCACCCCTGAACCCTGCACTCTGTGTGCAGGGCACTCCTGAACCCTGCACTCTGTACACAGCGCACCCCTGAACCCTGCGATATGTACGCAGAGCACCCCTAAACCCTACATTCTGTATGTAATGCATCCCTGAACCCTGCACTCTTTACGTAGCACACCCTTAAACCCTGCACTATACAGAGCACCCATTAACACTGCAATTTGTACATAGTGCACCCCTGAACCCTGCACTCTGTATGAGGGGGGATCTTGACAAGGAGACATCCAGAATCGGGGAGAAGAGGGGCCCGGACTGTAGCCTGGGGGTAACAGAGGGGACACACAGGGCAGTGCAGGATGAGGAGCCCAGCTGCAGGGAGGAGTGAGAGGAGAAGGAAATCCTACATGATTGCACAAACCACTGTTCACCCATCACTGGATCTACCATCCCTGATCACCGGCTGGGCAAGGAGTAGATGAGGGGTCTGGGGAAGTATGAATTTAGCTACCTTAAAAGTGGACCGCAGTCCATGCGTTGGGCTGCAGGGCTGGTGCAAGGATTTTTCTCTACACAGGTGAAAGGGCAGTAAGCAAATTCAACTTTCACCTGTGTAGAAAAAAATCCTTGCACCAGCCCTGCAGTCCAGTGCAAGGCCTGCAGTGGACTTTTAAGGTAGCTAAATTCATATTTTTATAGTGACAATTGTTTTATTAATCTAAGCATATTTTATAGGTACAAGAATGCTTTTGTTTTATCATGCCCCTTTAAGCCCCTACCACTATTAACGCAATGTGGCCACACCCACCTTTCAGTATGCACGCCACATTACTGCTCTCCTTGGGGCACCTAAAGGCGCCCCAGGTCTTTTACAACCCTATAGTTTCAAGCCTCACCTCTGCAGCAGATTAGGAAGGCCATCACTATGAAGGAAGAGGAGTGCACAGAAGCAAGCCTTGGCTCACTTCCAGTAGTGCCCCTACTAATCCACTTTGGAAGTGAAGCTTGAAATTGCTCAAGCCTCAACTACGTGGTGATTGAGTAGGCCTTCTCTCTCGGGTGGAATTTATTATGGTCTTGCAGTAGGATCTTTTCACATATTCTGAAGCAGGCCCCCTTGCTGCCATCTGAGTTGTGTTGTCATCTTTTCTTCAAGCCAAACCCGAACACTTTAGCGGCACACTGCAATTTTTTTGTGTTATACATTATACATATATTTTGTGATTAAACAACATTTCTAATCATATGAATTGAATCACAATCCCCTCTTACATCTGAGTCCACAGAGTCCCCCCTTTACATCTGAATCCACACAGTTTCCCTTTATATCTGAATATGCAGTTTCACCTTTAGATTGGAATCTACAGAGTTCCCCTTTTAAATCTCAATCCACAGAGTTCCCCTTACATCTGAACTTGCAAACTTCCCCTTTACAATGAGTTCCCATTTACATCTAAACTCGCAGAGTTCCCTTACACTGTAGGGGTGAACTCTTGGCATTCTGATTTAAGGAAGAGAACTGAGAACTCTGATGTTAGGGGGGACACTGCAGACTCTGGCGTATAGGGTAACTCTTATGTTAACTAGAGCCCTCACTTATGTCATAGTTTCCAGTATTCCCATTTAATCAGGGTTCCCAGAGCCCCCTGTTACATCAGAGTCTTCAGCATTTGCACTTTTACTGTAAAGGGGAGCTCTGTGGACTGTAATTTAAAGGGGAACTCTGATGTAAGGGGTGCTCTGGGAACCCTGATTTAAGGGGGGCTCTGATGTAAGGGGGAATGCTGTGAACTCTGATGTAAAGGGGAACGCTGATGTAAGGGGGGTCTGTGCTCACTAAAGCACCCCTTACATCAGAGACCACAGAGCACCCATTGCAATAAAGTCCCTCTTACATTACAGTCCACAATGCTCCCTCTTACATTCATGTACTCAGAGGCTGTTGAGAGAAAGGAGGGAGGGGGGACACTTCAAACATCATGAGCTCACTCACCCCAGGAAATAGGTTTTTGCAGGCTGTGCATTTCTTTCCCAATCTAGTTATCGGCTGCTGGGCTTTCCCAGCCACTCGTCTCTTTTGTGAAGCACAGTGCTGCCAGGGACTGGAATGTGGGCATGACCACAGACACACATAGGAGGAGAGGGGCAGGAGGAGGGGAAATTCATCCAGCTCTCTCTCCTCTCTCATTCGTGCAAGGGGGTGACGGGGCGGGCTGTCAGTGCTGGCTCTGGGCAATGTGAGAGAGAGTGTAATAAACACTTTCTGCTCACAACTGCAGCCAGCAACCCTGCCCTGGACCCACTGTCTGGGCTCTTGGGCCCCACACAATGGCAGAACACCAGGGCCCAGTCACAAGTGCGACCTTTGCAACCTTGGTAGTTTTGCCACTGGTTGTGGCTGGTTTAAGAAAATAGATATCTCAAGTTTAGTGCTTGGCCTGCGCTGTGATAGGAGAGGCTGCTGACAGAAAAGGTAAGTATATAAAGATCCTATACAAATAGAAATATAATCATCTACAGTGCCACACCAACAGAGTGCTGAAAAAAATCAACAAATATATATATGAAGCACTACCCCTGTAGGAGCCGCTGGTGTATATGGGTATCTCCCACCCTGCACAGCCAGGCACACAAATCTTCCACACACACTGGAGTCAAAGATCAGTCCTTGCAGATTTGTTTTTTTTGTTTGTATTTTATTAGGGGGGTTAAACTTGGATGGGGATAGGGTGATTATGGGATGCTCACTTGATCAGTGGCCGTTCGTCCATAAGGGGCACCCCTAATCTATGCCCTTAATCTCCATGCAGGGCTCCAGACGCATGGATTTCAATAGTTTTATTTTTGGAGCACATGATTAGAGCCTGAGGCTCTAATTGACTTAAAAGAAGGGTGGGCTGGGGGCGCTGAGCACTATGCCCTGAGCCCACCCAGTTGTGTGACATTAGCAAATTAATATTCGCTAATGTCTTCCTGTTTCTCCTCCTGGCTAATCAGGAGGCGGGTCCTGAGACTCGATTGGCTAGGAGTCCGAAGACCCCATTGGCCAGGAGTCCGAATACCCAATTGGCCGGGAGGAGAAGCAGTGACCGCCAGGAAAAGAAGTAGATGGGGGGTGGAAGCCACAACCACGACCTGGATGGGGTAAGTGCAGATCAAACGGTGAGCAAGCCGGTGACCAGGGGGGTTGGTGTGGGGTGGCGGGCTGGAGTGACCGGGGGGTAGATGTCTCAGGTTTGTTTGCCACCCCCCTACCGATGGAGCACCAGCCTCCACTGCACTTGATCAACAAGGAATTCTTCAGAGACGCAACTATATACATCCAGTATATATACACTACTCCTCTTCTACCTCCAGCACAATCTTGCTTGTAGAACTACATCTCCCAGGACCAGCAAGCACTGACAAATTGATCCCACACAGACTTAGTCAGATCCAGAGCAAATTCCCTTTGCAGGAAGACTTTGATAGTGTAGCAGAAAAAGAGTTCTTTAGTGCTTAGCTGTCATATTCCTGTGGCTCCTGGTCCCAGGACCACCTCTTCAGGCACAGCCCGCCTGGCAGCAGCTGCCCCTTTAACTAGCCCTCCTGGCTACTTCTCCACAGTCCTCCCAGACTGACTCTGCATCCATCCCAGACTGCTTGCACCCAGTCCCTTCAGGCATGCCTCTCAGTCTTCTGACTGCAACACTTACCAGCCCTCCTAGCTGTCTTCCTCCCTGGAGATTGGCCCGGCAGTGTCCTCCTGCTGTCCTCTCCTTGCTCCCGTGCCTCCTGGTCAGTGTACCTCTGTATGTCATGAAGAGGCACCTGAGCCCAGGTCAAAGTTCACCTCCCAGGCTAGGGGGCTACTCTCAAAGGCCTCCGACAGCCTGACACTGCATCTCCATCTCAATCTTACGCCTGAACTCCACACTGTCCCCAGCTGGGCTGAGTATTTGAGGGGGCCTGTCCCCTTCCAACCCATTGGTTGGGGATTGGTTAGGGCCCTCAGAATACTCCAGACAGCTCCTCTTCCCCTCCCACTCCCATCCTTCTAGAACTTTCTGCATGTTTCTAGAAGTATGGGGAGTTCTCAGAGATGCTGCCTCTGAGTCATACCAGCCCTCCCTGAGATACTCAACCCTGACTGCCAGCCAAGCCTGAATTTACCTACACTAACAAAAATCCTAACACTAGCACATATGCTGCATATATATATATATATATACACAGTGCAAACAATGTGGTTGTCCCACAGACCATATAAAAAATAAATAAAAAAGGATTGCTGCACATACAAATGTATTGAACACAAAGTTTATACATTATCAAAAGTATTTCATAATGATAACAGTTTCGGGCTCACAAACTCACGCCCTTTTTCGGTTTGAAACATATCTGAATAGCAAAACACATACTACCCCTTAAATACATTTTAAACATTTGGAATCAATCATTTAATTATTAATTAACTATAGTAACTTCCATTATTCGTTCCTTTTTTCTACTAGTAGGAAAATGGTTAATGAGACAGGTGTCACTCTTAACATCATTCCCGAAGCATCCAGTTATTTACCTATCACCAGAAAAAAATATATAAATTCATCAAAGAACTTTATAGATAAAAAAACACTATATACAAATATATACAAATAACTCCACATCTAAGATCTAGAGTTATTATCGGTTCAACATTGGTACATGTGGAAACTTCACATTTGACCTCATGCAACTTGGATTCTGTGCCTCTCCACTCTTCCTCCAGACTCTGGGACCTTGATTTCCAAATAACATGCAACATTTTCCACAGTTAGTGATGATTTGGGGAGCCATGTCATCTGCTGGTGTTTGTCCACTGTGTTTTATTAAGTTCAAAGTACTGTATATATATATTGTGCCATGTTGGTTTTTTTTAGCTCAGTGGTAGTGCCAAAACAGTGAGCTTACTCCATGTCAGAAATAGTTGTCAGGGCTTTCCTGCCCACTTTTATTTAAAAGAATGTCAAAGGTGCATACAGGTATGTCTGCCCATGCAGAGGGTTCTCACCATCAATACGAACAAAACATAAGATTCAGCCTCCTGGCTCTCTTGGAAGCTTTATTGCTCTGATTAGTGCCTCTTGGTCCTCCTGATCATTAGTACCTTTTGGTCCTTCTAACCATCGAAAACACATCCCAGTGTTCGTGCATACCAACACCGCTCACAGCTCCTTTCACACACTAACTCCCTCGGGAGGGTCGGGCCCTAAGCTCCAAGCTGCAGCAAATAAAGCCGACGGACATAATATATTGTAGTATGTATTGCATCATGTGAATAACATAAAGAGCATGCCACAATAAAATATATTGTAAAGAAGCTCACATAAAATGCTGCTGACAGCCAGTATCTAGCAGTGGTGTGACATAAGCCCCAAACGCGTTTCAGCCAATAGGCTATCTTCAGGGGACATCTAGTGCTGACATTTCACTGTGTTTTTGTAGCCCCTTAAATCCCACTCCTGGGAGGTGGAGGGCGCACCTTTCAGCCACATTTTTGTGGACCAAATGTTGAAAAGTGTTCATATCTCTAAAGAAATGATCTATTTTCTTCACAATAGCTTACAAAACATTAACATTTTTTGATCAAATTAAATTAACAAAACAGACCACCTACACATACTATAAATAGAAAAAAAGCTATTTAAAACTTCATAAAATATTATCAACATGGATAGAAGAGGGGGGAGGGAAGAGCGAATAGATCGGAGCATGCACCCCCTTCATTAATTAGTAGCAGCGTCTGCAATATGTTCTAAATTTAGAATTGTGCTTTTACTTGCAAACTCCCTACTGTGTCAGAAGGTCCATTTTTGGCAGCAGATGATATATTTACACAGTAACTCCCAGCTGTCCAAATGTAGGCTGGCTTAAAGGAAATATATATATATATATATATATATATATATATATATATATATATATATATTAATCTATGGCCAGCTTTAGAAAGGTAATATAGTTTAGACAGATTGAGAACAGATAGGAATTGGGAGTCAAGTTAGGGGACTGAGCCAAAATACAAGAACATGAAACTTGGAAATGATGGAGTAATTAGGACCATTTTAAAGACAGAATAACAAGAATCACAAAAAAGGAACAAGGATACAGGAAAACAGGATTAATCAGCCACAAATTTTAGAGTGGCACTAATTGGAATCTGCACAAGTCCTTGCCCCTACCTGGATCAGTCACCAAGCACCTGTGCTGTTGCATGAGAGAAAGGAGAGTGGGTCATATGCTCCTCCATACTCAGAAGTGCCAGGTATTTTCTATAGTATTTGTGCTGGAATTAAGTAGTGGGGGTGTAATGGAAATGAAGGTCCCGTTCTGTTGTAGATATGAATTTACCAGGGGCAGAGTTGTCGTGGAAGTAAAGGTAATGTGGGGGTGATGAATTAAGGTCGTGTTTATGATATCTTTTATGGACCGTGAAGACTCATACCTCCTCG
>BLSH010277071.1:281967-293671 GCA_018402905.1 Glandirana rugosa | reverse complement strand
CGGTGACTAGGGTGAGGTGGGTGGCGGTGGTGAGTTAGATCAGTGGTGGCGGTGGGTGGAGTGGGATCAGTGGCAGTGGTGACGGTGGGAGCAGTGGTGGCGGTGAGGGGGGTGGGAGCAGTGGCAATGGTGGTGCCATCCTACCCCACCACCACGTCTACCTCTTACTGATCCCATCCCCACACCACTGATCTCATTCCTATCCCCCCATCACCAACAGGTGATGGGGGGATAGCGATGGGATCTTTGGTGGTCTGGGGGAGGGGTCAGTAAGAGGCAGAGGTGGTGGAGGTTGGGATCAGTTGCACTGACAATTCTTTACTAACTTTATCAGTCTATTCCTTGCCCTTCATTATTCCCATACCTCTAGGGATGCTACTGTGTCATGTGGTTTCCTGCAGAGGGGAGAGCTCCTCCCCTTCACTCCATTGGTGTCAGCTGGCTTTCTCTTCCACGTCCGCCTCCCTCTCCAGAGATGGCAGCGTTTCCTCAGCGACCAACTGAAGAACTGCCGGGCGGGCCCCCCTGACAGTGGAGAACTGGGCCCCTAAGAGCGGAGAACTGGCGGGCACCTGAGAGTGGAGAACGAGCGGGTGGGCGGGCCCCGGAGAGCGTAAAAGTAGCAGGTGGGTGGATCCCAGAAAGCGGAGAACGAGCGGGTGGGTGGTGAGACTGGCGGGCCCCTCCACAGCGGCGGAACTCCAGGGCCCAGTCACGTGCGACTGCTGCCACCCTGGTAGTTCCGCCACTGCTCAAAATTAATATCACATTTTCAAATTTGTGTTCATTGTTTTCCTTTCCCTTTCTTCCCCTATATACAGGTGTTTTGGAATTTGTTAGGGATCAAAAAAATTATATTTCATACAATCATGCTTTTTTGATCAGCTTGATACAGCTTTAATAAATATGTTATAACTATAATCATTTGAATGAATATATAAATATTAATCATTATCTTTAAGTTTGCATTGCAAGCCATTAGGAGTTTTCGTGGAAGTTAATATTCATGCTTAATACACTTTCACTTTTCTGAACATTTTTTAATTTAATTATAGTAAAATCTACTGTTTTGCAACATGTTTTTTTTAAGGCTCAAGGCTAAAGAGCATGGTTTAACCATTCGAGGGAATATTGTTCCCTTATTGTAATTTATTTTTAAGTTATTCATGTGCATGTAGCATATGAGTGTGTGCACTGGTCATGATTGTAAGGGTGTAAATGTGTGTGTTTTTAATTGTATACTGTATATTTGTAAGAGCTCCATAATGCAAACTCATACCATAAGCCAACCACGTGCTCCATATATTTTTTCTGGAAAGTACTAGGAGTTATCCAGGTCACTTACAACCCTAGTGATGCCCCTGACAACCCCTATACATTTCAATTCTTCCAAATAAAATCAATGTCCTTCTACATGGCTACAATGAGGGTACAATAGCCAGTTTGTTGTTTGAATTCAGGCAGCTCTATAAGATTACAAATCACTAAACACTGATGTGTAGTGGGGTTACCACAATTTATTCTGTACATGAGTTTACAGTGCCTTGAAAAAGTATTCATACCCCTTGAAATTTTCCACATTTTGTCATGTTACAACCAAAAACATAAATGTATTTTATTGGGATTTTATGTGATAGACCAACACAAAGTGGGCACATAATTGTCAAGTGGAAGGAAAATGATAAATGGTTTTCAATTTTTTTAACAAATACATATCTGAAAACTGCATTTGTATTCAGCCCCCCTTAGTCAATACTTTGTAGAACCACCTTTTTCTATCTCTACCAGCTTTGCACATCTAGAGAGTGACATTTTTGCCCATTCTTCTTTGCAAATTAGCTCAAGCTCTGTCAGATTCTGTGAACAGCAATTTTCAAGTCTTGCAACAGATTCTCAATTGGATTTAGGTCTGGACTTTGACTGGGCCATTCTAACATATGAATATGCTTTGATCTAAACCATTCCATTGTAGCTCTGGCTGTATGTTTAGGGGCGTTGTCCTGCTGGAAGGTGAACATCCGCCCCAGTCCCAATTATTGTGCAGACTCTAACAGGTTTTCTTCTAAGATTGCCCTGTATTTGACTCCATCCATCTTCCCATCAACTCTGACCAGCTTCCCTATCCCTGCTGAAGAAAAGCATCCCCACGACATGATGCTGCCACCACCATGTTTCACGGTGGAGATGGTGTATTCAGGTTGATGTGCAGTGTTAGTTTTCCACCACACATAGCTTTTTGCTTTTAAGCCGAAATGTTCAATTTTGGTCTCATCTGACCAGAACACCTTCTTCAACATGTTTTCTGTGTCCCCCACATGGCTTCTCGCAAACTGCAAATGGGACTTCTTATGGCTTTCTTTCAACAATGGCTTTCTTCTTGCCTCTCTTCCATAAAGGCCAGATTTGTGGAGTGCATGAGTAACAGGAGTCCTGCGGACAGATTCTCCCACCTGAGCTGTGGATCTCTGCAGTTCCTCCAGAGTTACCATGGGCCTCTTGGCTGCTTCTCTGATTAATGCTCTCCTTGCCCATCCTGTCAGTTTAGGTGGACAGCCATGTCATTGGTAGGTTAGCAGTTGTGCCAAACTCTTTCCATTTTTGGATGATGGATTGAACAGTGCTCCGTGAGATGTTCAAAGCTTGGGATATTTTTTATAACCTGACCCTGCTTTAAACTTCTCCACAACTTTATCCCTGACCTGTCTGGTGTGTTCCTTGACCGTCACAATGCTGTTTGTTCACTAAGGTTCCCTAACAATCCTCTGATGGCTTCACAGAACAGCTGTATTCATATTGAGATTAAATTACACACAGGTGGACTCTATTTACTAATTATTTGACTTCTGACGGAAACTGGTTCCACCAGATTTTAGTTAGGGGTATTAAAGTCAAGGGGGCTGAATACAAATGAACGCCACACTTTTCACATATTTGTAAAAAAAATTGAAAACCATTTATCATTTTTCTTCCACTTCACAAATATGTACCATGTTGTGTTGGTCTATCACATTGTAGTGGAAAGAGGCAGCTGCAGTCAGGAGGGCTGACAGGGCCTGACGAGGTGGTACTGGAACCAGTAGCCAAGTGGGACAGCTAGCACTAGGACTACCATATTTTGCTACTCTATAGGGTCACTGCCTGCAAAGGACATTTTTGCTTTGGGCCTGGCTAAGCCAGTGTCAGGCCTTTAATTCAGTGCTAGCTGGTCCTGGGAGTTGTAGTTCTACAAGCAAGTTTGTGCTGGAGGTAGAAGAGGAGAAATGTGTATATATTGGATGTATATAGTTGTGTCCCTGAAGAAATCCTATTGATCAAGTGGGCATCCCATATGTACCATATGTACCCAATCCCCATCCAAGTTGTAATCCCCTCAATAAAGAAAAAAAAAACAAGTACAATGACTATTTATTGACTGCTGTATCTGGAAATTCATATGACCAGAATCACCAGCAGCCCCTATGGGGGTACTGCTAAATCCTATTGGAATAAGGTATTTTCCATAATCTCTGAGATCAATAATAGACCAATTAGCCATTACCCAAAAATTGCCTTACTTCAAGTGGGCTTAGAAAATTTCCCTAGCAGATCTAGAAATGTTATTATCTATTTACTTCAGGCAGCAAAACAGGGCCGGCTCTACCATGGGTCCCAGTGGGTCCACTGGACCCAGGCAGCACTTTGAGAGGGGCAGCAAATTGAACCACGGCCGCCTCTCCTCTCCCCTTATTTTCCAGCAGTTTTGTGTGTCATGATGGCAACTGCCCCTATACTACCCTAACCTGTCTATATACTACCTTAACCTGTCTATATACTACCTTGGCCTGTCTATATACTGTCCTAACCTGTTTATATAATGCCCTAGCATGTTTATATACTACCCTAGCCTGCCTATATACTACCCTAGCCTGTCCATATATTACCCTAGCCCACCCCTATACTACCCCAGCCTGTCCTTATACTACCCTAGCCCACCAATTTACTACCCTAGTCCGCCCCTATACTACCCTAGCCTGCCCATATATTACCCTAGCCTGCCCCTATACAACCCTAGCCTGCCCCTATACTACCCTAATTTTAGTTTTAATTATCATGATATAAAATAGTGGATATGGGGGCCATTTGGCGGGCGTGATTTTTTTTTTAAGGAGGTGAGGGGGCAGCATTTCATTTTTGGACCCAGGCAGCACAATGTCTTGGACCAGCCCTGCAGCAAAACTCAATATAACCAGACTGTGGAAGACGATTAATGATTTAAACTACCAATGTTATATGGAAAAGAGGTTTGCTCTTCGGAGCTTCAATTAAGCTAAATATCTGTACTCTTGATCTTCATGGTTGCACAATCCCAAATGTACAGTTTCATGCTGACAGCTTAATCAAATATGGAGTAGACTGTATAAATTCTGTCTTGACTGGTATCCTGTTTATCGCTAGCTGGTATATCTCTACTTGAGGTCTCAGCTCTAACTTTAAGCTTCCCCTCTTGCCCATTCCGTTCCTCCTCCCTTCTCTGAGTTCACACTCCTATAAAAATATGATATAACCTGTGTGATCTTGTTTCTCCTTATCATGTCATTTATACATGTACTGTATCATTCTTACAGAATTGTCACGTCATGGTGTACATTGTGAACTCATTTGTTTCACCTATTTGTTGATTTGTTAGTTTCAAAATGAAAAAAAAATGTGAATATAAAACTATAATAAAACTCATTTAGGTAAAGTGTTGTGTGGCTGAGTAATTGTCAAACTATCACGGCACAGAAAACTGAAAAGTCGTCTGAAAATAAGGGGGAATATACATTGTACTAGCTGGTTCATTGCAGAGACCTTCCACATCCTGTTGCCCATTGCTATCATTTGGCTGCAGGACTCTACCCCCCACATTAGTTACAACAATTCATTCAACAATACTAGCACACTCCCTGTTTCTTTTGCTGCAATCCAGCAGCATGACTCTGTCTCACAAAGGTAGTGTGGGTGTAGCCAATGCCCCCTTGGGGGTTGCTGAATGTAGTGGTTCATCTGTCGCTCTGCCCTCAATCACACTGCTCCTCACACTCCGGAGTCACAGAACAGGCCGGTTCTTTTGTGTTTTTTTGTTTTTATTAGGGGTTTAAACTTGGATGGGATTGGGATGACAATGGAATGCCCACGGATCAACAGTTCTTTTTGGGACCTTCTATATACACTGCAGTATATACACTCCTTCTCTTCCTCCAGCACAAACTCTTGCTGCACGGTTAACAGCACTATCTCTTAGTGCACAGTTACTCCTTGTTCCTCTCTCCTGCACAAACTTAGTTCTGGCCTAGCTAGCATATTGGTGAGGCCTGCTGTGATTTTAGCAAGACCTCCTGATCACCCATTACAGGCAGGGACCACTGGCCCCCAAAGTGTAGCAAAGTACATGTGTGCTAGCTAGTGTGATGGACTACTACTCCCAGCCCATCCTCTTCCAGGCCTTGCCAGCCCTTCAAGCTGCAATGACCCTCTCCACTGCCACAGTGACACCACAATCCCAAACTGGCTCTTGCATCCTTCCCAGACTGTCTCTCTCGCCAATCTGCTCCGGCATGCCTCCTCCAGCTTCCCAGGGTGTGTGTCGTTCACCGACTCCTGACACCTTCCTCCACTGAATATCTCTCCGAAAGTGCTCTCTCCCGCTATCCTTTCTGTTCTGCCTTGTGCCTCTCCACCAAGATCTCTCTCCTCCTGGCTGCACCCAAGCATTCCAGGCCTGAGGTCACCCCCCCCCCCCCAGACCGGGGGCTCCCCTGAGGCTGCAACAGCCTCCACACTATTTCATCTTCTGAACTTCCTCCCAAACTCTCCTCCACAGCTGGACTGACCCTGGGTATTTGAGGAGGCCTGCCCCCCGCCAATCCAAGTTGGGGATTGGTCAGAGCTCCTCAGAATACCCCAGGTGGCTAAACCTCTCCTCTCCACCTCTCTTTCCAGAAAACACCAGAACCCTCTGGATAGAAGTGGGAGGTCCTGATGATACCAGTTGTGAATCACCCAGCCCTCCCCTGAGCCACTCCCACCCCAAAATCAAAACAATCAGGCCTGCACACAAGTCAGGCCTGACCAAGTTTACCTCACCAGTACAAACCTCACAACTTCGCACCTACCTAAGTAGAGGGCGCTACATAGGGTTAAGGAAGCAGAAGGGGGAAGTATTGGTTTGGGGAAGGGAGTTGGTCTGGGACCTCAATACTATCAGAACTGATCAGCAGCATGGAGGAGTGGTAAACTACTAAATGCAGCAGAAAAGTTTGAGAAAAACCTGTACAGCACAGGCATCAAAACAGTGTTGTGAACAGCTCAGTTTGCATTTACTATTTGCACCATGTAATGCATGTTGTCTCTGTACTTAGGCATCACTCTTTCTCAAGTTGATAAGTTGGGACTGATAAGCAAGACCACAGATGACACACTAGTCACACCAACCCTGACCACATGGGAATTTGGCGTTTGTTCATGTTTCTTCCTGTTATCTTTAACAGCTTGCGACTGTATACTGTACATATATGGCAGCAAGGTGGCTCTCCTGTGCAGGATTACGTACCTGTACATGATCCTGCACTTCTGGGTCTGGGACGCACAAGTGATTGGACACAGTGGGAGCCAATCAGCAGGTCCAGCGGGAACACAGTGGCAGTACACATAGTTACATAGTTAGTCAGGTTAAAAAAAAGACACAAGTCCATCTAGTTCAACCAAAAATCACAGGTGAGTGGAGGGGCTCCTAATGCCTCAGCTGAAAGTTGGTGACCCCTCGTTATATTCATGTCTTATTACAATACCCATGGATGCCATTATCTTATGTCCTGGCTTTTCCTCTTGATCGTGGGCCTTGGGAATTTGAAATGTCTTATTTGGAAATGGTAAAAAGTAGTAAATTTACATAAAAACCTCCATGCAATTTGGGCTGGTTCACACCATAAATACACACTCCAGATCCATTCCGGATACATTTCTGCATGCACGTTTTTAACACGTTTTGTTGCATTCCAGTACATTTTTGGTGTGTTTTTGAAGCTTTCCGGGTGCATTCCAGGTGTTTTTTTCTTCTTTTTTCCTGTTTTTGTCCCACTATTCTAGGGTCCAGTGCGTTTTTTATGCATTTTTGATGCGTTCCAGTGCGTTCCAGTGCATTCTAGTACAGTCCAGTGCAGGAAATATGCAACACGTTCTACTTTTTTTTCTGGAACTGGAAACCCTGGAACTGATTGCACTGGTGTGAACTATGCCATTGGAATCCATATAACCTACTTTCCATGCGTTTTTGATGCAGAAGAAAACGCACTGGACTGCATGTGGTGTGAATTGGCCCTAAATGGATACTTTTTGACTTGAACACAACCAACATAGACTTATGAATTCCTTAAGCACTATAGACATTTGAATTAACCACTTAAGGAACAGAAGGATTTCTTCCCCTTAATGACCAGGCCATTTTTTGCTATACGGCACTGCGTCAGTTTAACTGACAATTGCGTGGTCGTGCAATGTTCTACCCAAACTAAATTTATGTCCTTTTTTCCCACAAATAGAGCTTTCTTTTGGTGGTATTTGATCACCTCTGCGGTTTTTATTTTTTGCGTTACAAACAAAAAAGAGTGAAAATTTTGAAAAACATAATATTTTTTAATTTTTGCTATAATAAATATACAGAAAAAAAGTAAAAAACTAATTTCTTCATTAGTTTAGGCCAATATGTATTCTTCTGCGTGTTTTTGGTAAAAAAAATTGCAATAAGCGTATACTAATTTATGGCAATTTTATTATTTATTTAATGTTTACTAGTAATGGGGCAATCAGTGATTTTTAGCGGGACTGTGTCATTGCGGCTGGCAGACACCTAATTGACATTTTTGACACTTTTTTGGGGACCAGTGACATTATTACAGTAATCATTGCTAAAAATATACACTGTTATTGTACTAATGACACTGGCAGGGAAGGGGTTAATACTAGGGGTGATCAAGGGGTTAAATGTGTTCCCTCAGTGTGTGTTCTAACTGTATGGGGAATGGTGTGACTGGGGAAACACAGAACAGTCTTCCTGTATAGCAGAAAGACAGGATCTGTGTGATCTCACCTGTCAGAACAGAGATCTGCCTTATTTACACAGGCAGATCCCTATTTTGTCACTGTGGGGAAAGATCGCGGGTAGCCGGCGGATATCAAGTCTGCCCCACCCACTGATTGGCTCCCCCACTGGCCAGTGGGAGCACGCCCACAAAACCTGTTCCCGCAGCGGCGATGCGTGGGAATTAGCCGGCCTGCCGCAGTAAAATGACGGTGGCTGGTTGGCAAGTGGTTAAAATACAACAAAAAGCTCCTGTCCTGTATAAGAGTCTAAACAAATACCAAATACAATTACTGTGGGATGCACAGGTGTCCCGTACCTGGTTGGTGAGCCTGACGTGAAGAGGAAAGCCTCTCGTACAGCTCCGGCTCAGGCACCACTGGTAGTGGATCAGTATCCACGAGCACAGCGAGGTATGAGTGTCTGTGATCAGTTCGGTAGTCTGTGCTGATAGTAGCCGAGAATGCCAGGACACAGGAGCAGCTAACAGCAGGCAGATGTAACAGGCTGGGCAGGTCAGTGATAGACAGACTGGCACGGTGCTTGGTTAATAGCAGGTTGCGGATGCAGGGCAGGAAACGGAAGCCAGATGATGACATGCAGGACTGAAGGAACTGTACCAGGCTGGATAAGCGGAACGTAGGTTCAGGCAAGCCAGGTCCATAACAGACAGGCAGATCAGCAATGGTGAGGTCGGTTCTTGCAGGAACAGGGGGCAGAAGCAGAATATGGGGACAAAGCCAAGGTCAGAGCAGGTAGCAGGCAAATGTAGTCAGGAGCAAGCCAAGTCAAAGTTAGAAGACAGGCGCAGGAATCAGGAACAAGCACACAGAACGCTGTGGACCAAACAACAATTTCCCAGTGCAGCAGCCCCGGTTAAATAGGCCCTTTGGAACCAGTATTGGTGACGGGCATGCCTGAGCACATCTGTTCGGCCACAAGAGCACAGCGAGGTATGAATGTCTGTGATCAGTTTGGTAGTCTGTGCTGATAGTAGCCAATACTTCACTGGGAGAACGCCAGGACACAGGAGCAGCTAACAGCAGGCAGATGTAACAGGCTGGACAGGTCAGTGATAAACAGACCGGCACGGTGTTTGGCTAACAGCAGGTTGCAGGTGCAGGGCAGGAAACGGAAGCCAGGTGACGACATGCAGGACTGAAGGAGCTGTAGCAGGCTGGATAAGCAGAACGTAGGTTCAGGCAAGCCAGGCCCATAACAGACAGGCAAATCAGCAACGGTGAGGCAGGTCTGGCAGGAACAGGGGGCAGAAGCAGAATATGGAGACAAAGCCGAGGTCAGAGCAGGTAGCAGGCAAATGTAGTCAGGAGCAATCCAAGTCAAGGTAAGAAGTCAGGCACAGGTATCAGGAACAAGCACACAGAACGCTGTGGACCAAACAACAACTACCCAGTGCAGCAGCCCCATTTAAATAGGCCCTTTGGAACCACTATTAGTGACGGGCATGCCTGAGCACATCTGTTCGGCCAGTTCCCCAACCTGTGCATGGGCAAGCGTATGTGCCTGGGAACTCCATCTGCACTATTTCAAGGCTTTCCCTGACAACAGGCCTCAGGAAGTAAACAAATAATTTAGTTTACCTGTCATGAGTGGAACCTATTTGTGCAGTTCCGTTTGGAATTTTGACTTTGTAGTGTGGTCAACAAGAAATGTTTTTGTTAGCACATATTTCATACATATACACCTTATATATTTAAAGTGAAACTCCATTTTTTTAAATGTATGGGTCCCCCCCCCATATTAAAAAAAAACAAAAAACATTTACCCCTTCCACACCCCAGTTTTTTCTTTAATATAGCACCGCCAACCCTCTTCAGGTTAAATAACAGTCAGCATCATTCTACCATTTCCTGTGAGTCCAGCCTGTCACTAACACCCCCCAATGGGTGTGCATCATGTAGCCTAGGCTCACAGTACTCCAGCATGGCATTATGTGAATGCTGCTCAGTCCAGGACTAAATCCCAACAGCTGTGGTTTCACTTAAAAAAAAGGCCCTTGAGTTGACACTGGACTGGCTGAAAGACTGTAGTAAAAAAAAGCATGTACTGTACAGGGTTTTTTTGCTAAAGAAAAAGTATCTAAGCGGGAGGCTTCAGGGGTGGGGGGAGTTCTGCTTTAGACTATATATTATGCAATCATTGGATATTGCAGTGTTGGCACGAGCATGGCCTTTTAACGTAATAATTCTAATGTGAAGGATATCAAATGAATGGAGAAAAACATGGTATTACCTAGTTATGAAAAATGTCATGGAGGATATTACTGAACCATAGCATATTTACAACAGCCAAATGTGTCCCAGGAAATGACATGAAACACTCAAATGGAAATTACATTATACTGTACAGAGTAATTTTTTTATGCTTACCACTTATCCAAAAAAATAATGCTTGCAATGTTAAGTGTTGTTATGTCAAAATCTGACATATCAGCATCTAACATTGTAAGCATAATGTTATAAGAGGTTGAATATGGAAATATTATACTGTGCAGCACATAAAAATTGAAACGTCACTACATGTAATTAATTATCATTTGAATAGTTTAAGCACTTTCCTGGGACACTTTAGTGCTGCAAATATGCTCTGGTTGAGTAATACTGCTCGTGTTATTTTTCATAACTAGGTAGTAACATGTTTTCCTTTTTCCATTTGAAATCCTTTCTTTAGAATTGTTAAGTTGAAAGGTCATGCTCATGTCAAGAGTAAAAAATAAAATGAAATCAACATTTCAAAAGCAGATATCTGTCTGATGCTGACCAAAATAAAGTGCACCGTATCTGTAGTCAGAATCTTTTTTTTTTCATTTTGAATAGTGTAAGAAATGGTTGAACGCCATGTCAGATTAATTGCTGTGTCTATGTCCCTCCTGGGAAGAGTCATCATCTTTATTTGTCCTGGTAACCATTGTCATTAGGATAGAAAGTTCAAAATTTAACAGTTGTCACTGTAGCCAGGAGTTCTGAAATATTCCTCTGGCATACAGACAATGGTGTTCATTGCTTAACCGCTTGCCGAGCGCCAATCGGCATCTGACGGCGACAAGCTGGCTCCTCTACGCAAATCACCGTCATATGACGGCGGCTGCGAGATCGAGCGCGCGCTCACTGTGTCCGGGGAGGGCCAGGGAGCGGGTGCGGCGGAGTCGATCTACACCGGCCACCCGCGATGCCCCCCCCCGGAGTGAAAGAACGGAGGTCCGTGTAAGTAAACACGGACCTCCGTTCTGTGAAGGTGGAAGGGCTGTGATCACAGCCTTCCTCTACATGGAAGGTGTGATCACTTCCCTTCCCCAGCTAGGGCAGTCCCCCCACAGTTAGAACACGCCCAGGGAACACAGTTAACCCTTAGAGCGCCCCCTGCAGGTTAACCCCTTCACTGCCAATGGCATTTACACAGTAATCAGTGCATTTTTATAGCACTGATCACTGTATAAATGCCAATGGTCCCAAAAAAGTGTCAAAATGTTCCGACATGTCCGCTGAAATATCGCACCGTCACTTCCCCAATTGGACGTCCCCCGCGAGATTCCCAATTGACACAAGGGACCCGCACAAGATTGACACCCCCCTGACGGGATCGACC
>BLSH010277071.1:238859-266816 GCA_018402905.1 Glandirana rugosa | reverse complement strand
ATTTCGTGGGTGCCTAAGGGACCGTCTTTACTCTAGTGACCCCCGTAGAACCCTGCAACGTCACCCTAGTAATAGTTCCTGTTCTATTTGTACAGAATTTCGAAGAGAGAGTATTAGAACTGCCAGATTCTAATACTTTTGATTTCCCAGGATTTTGAGGATGGTTAACCCTTGGAACAGTTCAAACAATAAACCTGCAGGGGATAAGTAGTGGTGAAAGAAGATAAATACAGATACATTTTTTTTCATCCTTTTCAAGCGAGGAATCCCACAGTGGAGCAGTTCCAGGATGTAATTGAGCTAGAACTCATAAAAATGAAAAATAACAGCAGGCCAGGTGGCCATATAATATCACGAAAGTCAAATCTGCTGCAATTAAAACATTAAAAGAGAATAAGAATGTTAGAATTGGAGATGCAGACAAAGAAGGCTGCAAGCTGTTCTTGAGTACTCAAGATTATGAGAGAGAAGCTTTAAGACATGTTTATCTTGTCCTTGATAATGATCCCACTGCAACGTCCCAAGATGCCCCCAGTGATCTCATTTCTGCCAGGGAATCCGTGGGTGCTTTAACAGGAAAGTTGCTGAACAACTGCAGTACAATCAGGGCCGGCCCTACCATGGGTCCCAGTGAGTCCATTGGACCCAGTCAGCACTTTGAGTGGGGCAACAAACTGAACTAGGGCCTCCTCTCCTTCTCTTTACCCAGCAAATTGACAACCAAGTTTTTTTTTCCAGCAGTTTTGTGATGACAACTGCCCCCGGGGCTGCTCCGTCTGTCCTTATACTACCCTAGCCCTATACTGCCCTAGCCCACCCCTTGCAATTGAACATAATGGTATGTCATATAACTTTGCATACAGACAAGGTGCTGTTGCATGTAAATATGACTTCCTAATAAATTACATTTTAGTTTTAATTATCATGATATAAAATAATGGCTATGGGGGCCTTTTGGTGGGCGTGATTTTTTTGGGGGGGGGAGTGAGGGGGGAGCATTTCATTCTTGGACCCAGGCAGCACAATGTCTTGGGCCAGCCCTGAGTAAAATCATCCCAGTTTTTCACTATTTTCCTAATTGTCTACAAGATGGGGTGGTCCCTTAGATGAGTGGACTTTATTTATTACAGGTATTTATATAGCACCGACAATTTATGTAGTGCTTTACATATATATTGGACATTCACATCAGTCCCTGCCCTTAAGGAGCTTAAAATCTAAGGCCTGACTCACATGTATACTAGGAACAATTTAGACAGGGGCCAATTACCCTACCAGCATGTCTTTGGAGTGAGGGAGAAAACCCGAGAACCCAGAATAAACCCACGCAGGCACAGGGAGAACATGCGAACTCCAGGCAAGTAGTGCCATAGTTGGGGTTCGAATTGACAACCCTAATGCTGTCAGGTGGAAGTGCTAACCACTTAGCCTTTCATTTCCAACCATCTGTTCTGGGACCCCCAGAAATACTAAGAGTTCTTGAATATATACCAAAGTCTCATTGGCAGAGGGATTTTGTTTGGGACCCTTTGGATGGCTAGTGCTGGTAACCCTTAGATTTCATTTTTCTAAGTATAGTGGCTATTTGCAGCATGGACAGCACAGTGGCTAAGTGGTTAGCACTTCCACCTAGCAGCACTAGGGTTGGCGGTTCAAATCTCACCCACGGCATTACCTGCCTGGAGTTTGCATGTTCTGCATGAGTTTCCTCCCACACACCAAAGACATGCTGGTAGGTTAATTGGCTCCTGTTTAAATTGCCTCTAGTATGTATATGAGTAAGGGACCTTAGATTGTAAGTGTCAGGAGCATCTAGTGCTCCTGCTCCTCATTCCAGCATTCGGGGGTTTTGGTTTGTCTCTCTGTCCACCTGCAAGATGATAATTGTGATCAGTCTCTGGGTGTAAACCAGACCTGTTATAAGCCAGCCAAACCCCCACTCGCATGCTTGTGAAATGTGTGTTATTCCTGATCAAGCCCCCTGTCTGTTTGCCTTGCTCTGCTTGTTTGGATTTGCCTGTGTATGACCTTGGACCGGATATTGGACTATTCCCTGAACCCAGCCTGCCTTTTACCTGGACTGTCATAGAACCACGCTACCTGTCTGCTAACTGCAAGTACCTGTTTGCTTTGCTCAGTTTGCACCAGTCCTGGCGCGGTGGCCAGGCACTATAGCATTGTGTATAAGTCCTGGGGGCAACCGAGTACCGGTGGGTCTGCTTGCCTTATGGGAAAGGGGGCTGCTATAGGTGAAGAACACAGTAGCCAGCTATAGTGTCTGACCGCCTGCGTTGGTGTAGATATGACATTATCACAAGCCTTTAACAAAAAAAAAAATTTTCTGTGAAGATGGGCTCTATTTGCTGAGGAAATTTGACATGCCAAGTCCAGGAACTGTCTTTGCATGTAAACGCACCTCCAGCAGTACCGCAGGAGCCAGAGCCCAAAGTTAACCCGCCTGATCATTTTTCTGGTGACCCCCATATGTTTTCCAACCATCATTATACGGTGGAACTTTGCCATTGGATACCATTGCTATGATAGCAGATAGCTACCATAACCCCGGTATTTTTTTAAACGGCAGGCAGCTGACTTTCAGATAAAAGTGGTCTCTGTGGCAGATTCGTTGCGAGATCACTTTTATCGGGGGCGGGGGAGGTGCCCACCTCCCTTTCGCCACTTTTCCGTTGTCTCCGCCACTTACCGGACCCGCCGGTAGCAGCGGAGACGATCGGGTCCACTCCCCCACTGCCTGGATGCCGAGTGAGCGGGAGATGCCATCCACTCGGCTCCATAGCATAGAAGGGCGGAAGCAACGTAAAACATCACTTCCGCCCATAGCTCTTAAAGGGAGAAATCTTTATTTATTTATTTATTTTCAAATGACATTTATTTATTTATTTTTTTTATTGCATTTAAGTGTAATTATGAGATCTGAGGTCTTTTTCACCTCAGATCTCATATTTAGAGGTTCTGGCATGCTTTTTTCTACAGTATCTCACATAAGTGAGTACACCTGTCACTTACCTGGTGGTAGAGTCTGGCTTATGCGGGGGAAACCTCTGTCGCGGCCCTGGTCCGAGAACCCCTGGTAGTGTAGACAGGGAGCTCTAGAGCAGTGTTTCCCAACCCAGTCCTCAAGGCACACGAACAGGTCATGTTTTCAGGATTTCCCTCAGATGAAACAGCTGTGGTAATTACTAAGGCAGTGAAACTGATCAAATCACCTGTGCAAAATAATGGAAATCCTGAAGACATGACCTGTTGGTGTGCCTTGAGGACTGGGTTGGGAAACACTGCTCTAGAGCACAGGGGGGCACGAGGGCTGGACAATCTTCAGGTGGTAAGCAGAAGTCCACGGAAGCTCGTGCAAGACGGGAGAGTAGTGGTTCAGTCGGGGTCGGCAACTGGCAGGCGGTGCGGTACAGCGGGATCAGGCAAACGGATGGTCGGGTACAGGCAGGGTCGGTAACGTGCTGGCAACAGAAGTACCGAGGGAGCAGGCAAGCGAGTGATCGTAAACAAGCCGGGGTCAGATGCAGGCTGATATCAACAAGTCCAGAGGGGTAGCCGGGGTCACAGGAACAGGAAATCACTCAGAAGTAGTCACCAAGGGGTCACAGGTGCAGGGAACACTGTAGAACGGACAGCACTTGCTACAGGAAGCACACGGTTTAACCCCTTGCCGACCGCCGATTGGCAATTGACGGCGGCAAGGTTGCTCGTGAGCGCAAATCGCCGTCATATGACGGCGGCCGCGCTCACGAGCCTAGTGAGCGCGCGTGCGCCGCCGGTGGCGCGCCCGCGCGCTCACTGTGTTCGGGGAGGGCCAGGGAGCGGGTGCGGTGGCTTCGATTGCCGCCGGCTACCCGCGGTGGCCCCCCCGGAGCGAAGGAACGGAGGTCCGTGTAAGTAAACACGGACCTCCGTTCTGTGTGAGGGGGAAGGGCTGTGATCACAGCCTTCCTGTATACAAAGGCTGTGACCACTTCCCTTCCCCAGCCAGGGCAGTCCCCCTACAGTTAGAACACGCCCAGGGAACATACTTAACCCTTAGAGCGCCCCCTGCAGGTTAACCCCTTCACTGCCAATGACATTTACACAGTAATCAGTGCATTTTTATAGCACTGATCGCTGTATAAATGCCAATGGTCCCAAAAAAGTGTCAAAATAGTCCGACATGTCCGCTGAAATATCGCAGTACCGCTAAAAATCGCAGATCACCGCCATTACTAGTAAAAAAAAAAAAGCCCCCAAAAATGAATTCTCATCATCCGTAAACGCGACCACTTTTGCGCAAACCAATCAATAAACGCCGATTGCGATTTTTTTTATCGCAAATATGAGGAAGAATATAAATCGGACAAAAACGGTGAAAAAAAATGTTTTTTTAGATTTTTTTTTTGGATTTGCATTTTAGCAAAAAGTAAGAAATTTGGGTTTTTTTGCAAAATTGTCGCTCTTCTTTTGTTTATAGCGGCGATCAGAAATGACGCAGCGGTGAGCAAATACCACCAAAAGAAAGCTCTATTTGTGGGAAAAAAAGGACGCAAATTTAGTTTGGGTACAACGTCGCACGACCGCGCAATTTTCAGTTAAAGCGACGCAGCGCCGAATCGCAAAAAGGGCTCCGGTCCTAAAGCTGGAAATCCTTCCGGGGCTGAAGTGGTTAAATAGAGCTGCTCGGCCCCGCCTACTCCGGGAGCGCGAGGAAACAACAACAAAATGCAAACAAGTCCTCAGCAGTCTTCTTCTAACAACACCCCTCACCTTTTTGTATATATTTTATTATATCTTTTCATGTGACAACACTGAAGAAATGACTCAACACAGTCATTAATGTCTAAACTGCTGGCAACAAAAGTGAGTACACCCCTAATTGAATATGTCCAAATTGGGCCCAAAGTGTCAATATTTTGTATGGCCACCATTATTTTCCAGCACTGCCTTAACCCTCTTGGTCATGGAGTTCACCAGAGCTTCACAGGTTGCCACTGGAGTCTTCTTCCACTCCTCCATGACAACATCATGGAGCTGGTGGATGTTAGAGACCTTGCGCTCCTCCACCTTCCGTTTGAAGATGCCCCATAGATGCTCAATAGGGTTTAGGTCTGGAGACATGCTTGGCCAGTCCATCACCTTTACCCAGCATTTTTAGCGAGGCAGCGGTCATCTTGGAGATGTGTTTGGGGTTGTTATCATGCTGGAATATTTTTCTGAGGCCCAGTCTCCGAAGGGAGGAGATCATGCTCTGCTTCAGTGTGTCACAGTACATGTTGGCATTCGTGGTTCCCTCAATGAACTGTAGCTCCCCAGTACCGGCAGCACTCATGCAGCCCCAGACCATGACACTCGCATCACCATGCTTGACAGTAGGCAAGAGACACATGTCTTTGTACTCCTCACCTGGTTGCCACCACACAAGCCTGACACCATCTGAACCAAAAAATTTCATCTTGGTCACATTCCAGTAATCCATGTCCTTAGTCTGCTTGTCTTCAGCAAACTGTTTGTGGGCTTTCTTGTTCATCATCTTTAGAAGAGGCTTCCTTCTGGGACGACAGTCATGCAGACCAACTTCATGCAGTGTGCGGTGTATGGTCTGAGCACTGACAGGCTGACCCCACCCATCCCTGCAACCGCTGCAGCAATGCTGGCTGCACTTGTACGTCTATTTCCCAAAGACAACCTCTGGATATGACGTTGAGCATGTGCACTCAACTTCTTTGGTCGACCATGGCGAGGTCTGGTCTGAGTGGAACCTGTCCTGTTAAACCACTGTATGGTCTTGGCCACTGTGCTGCAGTTCAGTTGCAGGGTCTTGGCAATCTTCTTATAGCCTAAGCCATCTTTATGTAGAGCAACACTTCTTTTTTCAGATCCTCAGAGAGTTCTTTGCCATGAGGTGCCATGTGGAACTTCCAGTGACTGGTATGAGAGAGTGAGAGTGAAACACACCTGTTCCCCATTCAGACCTGAGACCTTGTAACACTAATGAGTCACATGAGGGAAAATGGCTAATTGGGCCCAATTTGGACATTTTCACTTTGGGGTGTACTCTCTTTTGTTGCCAGCGGTTTAGACATTAATGGCTGAGTTGTTTTGAGGGGACAGCAAATTTACACTGTTATACAAGCTGTACACCCACTACTTTACATTGTAGCAAAGTGTAATTTCTTCAGTGTTGTCCCATGAAAAGATAAAATAAAATATTTACAAAAATGTGAGGGTACACGTGTACTCACTTTTGTGAAATACTGTATTACAAGGAATGTTTATATTCCTTGTAATAGCAATGAAAGTGATACATTTTTTTAAAGGGACAGTGTAAAAATAAAGTAAATAAATAAATAAATGTTTAAAGCTCCCCGTCCCGCCGAGCTCGCACGTAGAGGCGAACCTATATGCAAATCGCGCCTGCATATGAAAACAGTGTTCAAACCACACATGTGAGAGCAATCATTTTAGTACTAAACCTCCTCTGTAAGTCAAAACTGGTAACCTGTACACATTTTTAATGTTCCACGAGCGGGCGCAATTTTAAAGCATGACATATTGGGTATCAATTTACTCGGGGTAACATTATCTTTCACAATATGGAAAACAATTGGGCTAACTTTACTGTTGTCTTTTTTTTAACTCAAAAAAGTGATTTTTTTTTTTTTTTTTTTTAAAGGCGCGTGTAAGGCCGCTGCGCAAATACGGTGTGACATAAAGTATTGCAACGACCGCCATTTTATTCTCTAGGGTGTTAGAAAAAAATATATAATGTTAGTGGGTTTTAAGTAATTTTCTAGCAAAAAAAAAAATGTTTTTAACTTGCAAACACCAAATCTCAAAAAGAGGCTCAGTCCTTAAATGTTTGAAAATAGTTGTATGCTATACTTTAACCTTAAGCCACATTCCTCTGATTCTGAAGCACAGCGAATCAGCATGATTATTACATGGTTGCAGGGGGATCCCCAGTCTGGGCTTTTAGTCTCCCCAAAGATGACCCAGCCAGAGGGTCAGTTGAAGCTTTTTTCAAGGCCTTAAGTTTACTTTATGATGATCCTGACCGTGCCTACTCAGCAGAAACGCACCGCTGAACAATACTGTTCTGATTTCTGCTGCTGAGCGCCCAACTCAGGGCGTTATGACCCAGCTCTAAGACGCCAGTTCAGGTTAAACTTATCAGACTCCTTAGTACTCTACCCTGAACCAAAGTCATGGCATGAAGCCATGCAAGTAGCCATCCTTATAGAGGTATTTACAAGAAAGGTGTACAGAGAGGTTTGTTTCTTTACCTCCCAGTACACCGCTTACTTCTACTTCTTCATCAACCCTTCCTGAGCCCTCTCAACCTCTCCTGGAGGATGAGCTAATGCAAATTGGTGCTACTCAATTACCCTCTGGGGAAAAAGCTAGAAGAAGATCTCAGGGACTCTGCTTATACTGTGGCAACCACAGCCACTTTGTCGCCAGCTGCCCTAATAAGCCGAGAAACACCAAGAGTCTAGTGCGGGTTGGGTCTGCTTCTATAGATTATACTGTGTCCGTTTCCCTTGGAGATAAACTATCTGTTCCTGCACAGATTAGTTATGCCAAGTTTTCTCATCTCCTTTCAGCTTTCATAGATTCTGGTGCTGCTAGCAATTTCATCCATAGGGACCTAGCACACTGTCTACAGATTCCTGTGACTAAGGTTTTAGCTGTTGATAACTCTCCCTTGTCCATGGGCCTGGCCACCTCATGCATGGTACTCCAAGGCGTGTGCAGCCTATTGCATTAGGTTGTGCACTCCAAAGCTCAAACACATATGTGCGTATATATATATATATATATATATATATATATATATAGAGTATATAAACGTTATATTGTCAAACGTATTGTGACGCCTGCCATTACACGCACATTAACTTTAATGGCATCCCAGGCTTTGACCCATTGGGAAGATGTCCCTTTATTGCATGTCCTGTGTGATCCAACAGGAAGTTAAAGAAGTCTCCCAAAAGTGCTTAGCCAGAACAAGTGTCCTCATTGGACGAATTCTTTCTTTTCTTTTTTTTTTGGCAGACATTTTTTGACACTGCTGACAGCACTCTAAGTTTAAACTGACCCTTGCTTTCAGCCACGCTGACATTGGCCATCAGCACAAATAGAGAGTGTGAATATCAAGAAAGCAATACAAACCTAACAGCGGTTGCTACCTTTCAGTACTCTAAAAAAAATTGTTTTGGCTTTAGATATTCTTTAACTACATCCTACAGTGAGCAGGCAATATATGATCTACTTTATCTTACTTTATACCCCCATGTAACAGAAGAAATGTATCTCCCTACGTCCAACAGCTTGATTGTGAATAACAGTAAGTCACATTAATCTTGTTTACACTATTGGAGCAACTGTGATTGCCCTTGTATGTTTAAACACCGTGGGTTATTTTGGGCCATATGGCTCTGATAGGCAGCACTGATGTGCACTGATTGCCAGCATTGATAGGCATCACTGATGGGCACTGATAGGTGGCACTGACGGGCCCTCATTGGCACTGATAGGTGGCACTGATTGGCACTGACAGGCGGCACTGATTGGCACTGATAAGCATCACTGATTGACACTATTTTGCAGCACTGATGGGCAATGATTGGCAGCACTGATAGGCAGCATTGATTGGTACTGATAGGCAGCACTGATTGGCACTGATAGGCAGCACTGATTGGTACTGATAGGCAGCACTGGTTGGCACTGATTGGCAGCACTGATTGGCACTGACACTCAGCACTGATTGGCACTGATGGGCACTGATAGGCAGCACTGATGGGCACTGATTGGCAATGATTAGCAGCACTGGTTGGCACTGATAGGCAGCTCTTGTTGGCACTGATATTCAGCATTGATTGGCAGCACTGATGGGCACTGATAGGCAGCATGGATAGGCAGCACTGATTGTTACTAATAGGTGGCACTGTTTGGCAGCACTGATTGGCACTCATATGCCGCACTGATAGGCAGCACTGATGGGCACTGATTGGAAGCACTGATGGGCACTGCTAGGTGGCACTGATAGGCAGCACTGATGGGCACTAATTGGCAGTACTGCTAGGTGGCACTGGTTGGCACTGATAGGCAGCACTGATGGGCACTGATCTGCAGCACTGATGGGCACTCATTGGCACTGATAGGCAGCACTGATGTGCACTGATAGGCAGCATGTAGCACTAATTGGCAGCACTGATGGGCACTGATTGGCAGAACTGATGGGCATTGATTGGTAGCACTGATGGGCACTCATTGGCACTGATAGGCAGCACTGATGGATACTGATAGCAAGCACACAGCACTGATAGGCAGCACTGATGGAACACTGATAGGCAGCATGCAGCATGGATAGGCAGCACTGATGGGCCCTGATTGGCAGCACTCATGGACACTGACAGGGGAGAGGGGGAATTTCACATTGAGCAGTTAGTGAGGCTTGTAAGAGGAGATCAGTGTGTGAAACGGTCTGGTAATGTAACGTCTTGCAGGGAGAGAGATCAGCTGTAAAATCTCAGTGGTGATGTCGGGGGTGGGCGGGACCAAGCAGCTATCAAACACCAGCCAATGATTAGGCTGCTTAACAAAGGGAGCAGAGCCACATAAACGTAGCGGCCCGCCCAGACCCCATCCCATTGGCTGGTGTTTGATAGCTGTTCGGTCCCACCCACCCCCGTCATCACCGCTGAGATTTGACAGCTGATCTCTCTCCCTGCAAGCAGTTACATTACTAGACAGTTTCACACACTGAGCGCCTCTTAAAGGCCTCACTATGTCCTCAATGTGAAACTGTTTCACAGGCAGCGCAGGCTACACACTTCTTTGGATGCAGCCTTTTAGAGCAGCCCAGCGGGGAGGGGCGGGGGAAAGATACTGTTATAGCAGTGCAGGGACGGGAGAGATAACAGCACAGCTGCCTCTCCTCTGGTGTCTTATTACCCGCAGTGCCAAAGATTGAGATCACTGGAGACAGCTGACACTCGCTGCACTAACACGCATGGGATGATTAGGGTGTGCCACACACCTATGATGGTACCTGTTGCTTTGACCATTGGGGATTTTTATAGGGAGACAATCAGCTTCTACTTGATCTCATCTCCTGCTTATCCTCTTATGTTAGGGTATCCCTGGCTTAAACTTCAAGTTCATAACCCACATATAGATTGGGCTACAGAGAAGATTAGGTCCTGGTCCCAGACCTGTATCCAGAACTGCATTAAAACTGCTGACCAGTTGTCCATTTATAACTATTGTGTGGCCAGCACCAGTCATGTGCCTTATTACAGTCCTATTTGGATCCTGATCATGACAATTTTTCCAAGTATGACTCCAGTTTGCATAACCATTTGTCTTTCTATAACTGTTATAGCTAAAGACTCTGACAAGTTTATTGAATTCTCTACAGACCACCTCTCCTGCCAATTGCCACAACCTGTACCATCTCCTCCTAGAAGCCAAACTTACCCACTATTTCGCAGCCTTGAGCCCTATTTGGAAACTTCCTCTAAGTCCTTGGAAGTCAAGCTCCCTGGATTACCCCTACCTTTGCCTGTCCCTAAACTCCCTTGGATGCACATCCAAGCTAACTTGTCCTCAAGGTCCGCAGTCGCTACCCCTGGCAATGCGGTCCAGTCAGTCGTTACACTTGCCGATGCGGTCCAGTCAGATGCTACACCTGGCGATGCGGTCCAGTCAATCGCTACACCTGGCAATGCGGTCCAGTCAGTCGCTACACCTGCTGATGCGATCCAGTCAGACGATAAACCTGGCGATGCGGTCCAGTCAGTCGCTACACCTGCCTATGCGGTCCAGTCAGTCGCTACACCTGCCTATGCGGTCCAGTCAGTCGCTACACCTGGTGATACAGTCCAGTCAGTCGCTACACCTGCCTATGCGGTCCAGTCAGTTGCTACACCTGGTGATGCAGTCCAGTCAGTCGCTACACCTGGCGATGCAGTTCAGTCTGCTTCTGCACCAGTTATTCCGGTCCAGCTCATACCATTTGAGCCGCCTGCTTTTTCATATTTGGGACTTTCTGTAACCTGGCCTCACCCTACTACTACTACATCCATTCAAACCTGTCTAAGAAGTTTAATCCATACTTTGGATAGACTGCCTCATTCGACCAGGTGGGGCTTTCAATCTTTTTTCAAGCCTCTCTGCATTCTGTGTTTCAGCTATCCAGCTTGATTCCTGTGACACATCACCTGCTAACCAACCTAACCTTGTGGATCCACTGACCTCTGCCCAGTCTGATTTTCCTGTGCTAGATGTCCAGCTCATCTTTAAAGGTATGGGGGCCCCTCCTCAGAGGGGGGGGGGTAATGTCAGGAGCATCTAATGCTTCTGCTCCTCATACCAGCATTCAGGTTTTGGCTATGGCACTCTCCTTGTCTGTCTGTCCACCTGCAAGATGATAAATGTGATCAGTCTCTGGGTGGAAACCACACCTGTTATAAGCCAGCTAAACCCTCACTCGCATGCTTGTGATAGAGAGTGATACATGTGTTATTCCTGATCAAGCCCCCTATCTGTTTGCCTTGCTCTGCTTGTTTGGATTTCCCTGTGTATTACCTTGGACCGAATATTGGACTATTCCCTGAACTCAGCCTGCCTTTTACCTGGACTGTCATAGAACCATGCTACCTGTCTGCTAACTGCAAGTACCTGATTGCTTTGTTCAGTTTGCGCCTGCCCTGGCGTGGTGGCCAGGCACTATAGCATTGTGTATATGTCCTGGGAACAACCGAGTACCAGTAGGCCTGCTTGCCTTATGGGAAAGGTGGCTGCTATAGGTGAAGAACACAGTAGCCAGTTATAGTGTCTGACCACCTGCATTGGGGTAGATGTGACAGTAAGCTCCTTGAAGACAGTTACTGATGTGCATGTATAATTTCTCCTGATTGAAAACTTCCTGCATAGGTGACATTCTTCTATGGAGTTTTCCCCTCCTCTTTCGCCAACCTGCTTATGGGTTGGTGGGAGTAACTCACAGTCTTTGCAGATGGGGACCTCCGTGACCAAGGTATTGTGTGGTATGGGAGGTACATTATTCACCTTCTTTGGTACAGGGGGCAAGATATTCATCTTTGAACAGTTTGTATAGTATCTTAACAGCAATTATTTGAATTTGTGTTTTACCCATAGTAAGGATTCTGTTAAGATAGATTTTTTAGATGTCACACGAATGGGGGATACAGGTATAGTTATGGTATTGTCTGTTACATTTCGTAAGCAGTGTGCTGACCATACCACTGTCAGGGCTGGTCTCAGCCCTGCCTTCTCAGAGCTCTAGTTACTCAGCTGACGGTTAATTGCCAGTACTCTTCATTCCATAGTGACTCACCTGGTCTTCATTTCCTGCTAGTCCGCTAGCCCTGCTGGCTATTTAAACTGCCTGGATCATATCTCCTGTGCCTTTGCCTGGTCAACATATCCGGACACTCTCTGCTGTGTTTTTCTGTTAAAGACTTTGCTTGCCCTTCTGGTTCCTGATCCTGTTTGCTGCCTCTACTATGTTGATCTCTGTATTCCTGTTTCACTGGCTTTTTCCAACTATCCACTCTGGTTACCGAACTCTGGCTATGTTTCTCCCTTGTGGTTGATCCAACGAGTTAGGAAAGTCATGAGGAATTCAGTAGGCTGCTGCACCACTTTTCTGGTGTTAATTTCTCTTATTAATGTGCTGTGCCTAATTCAAACAAAACATCTATGAGAATTTTGGTTCTAACAGCTACTTATGTGCCAAATTTAGGTAGTTCAAATCTGTGTCACCTCTACATTGCGGTGCAATGCCTGCACCAAATTCAAAATGAAATACTGACAGTTCGTATGTTGCGAAAGTTGAGATCATTAAGACAAACTCTTTTAACGTATAGAGAAAGAGAGGTCAGAATGGACCCACAAAGATGTGCATACATGTATTTGTGCTCAACTCTCTAGCCCAGGGTTTCTCAACCAGGTTTCCATGGAATCCTAGGGTTCCTCCAGAGGTTGCTAGGGGTTTCTTGAGCAATGGTCAATTTCTACCTCTCAGATAAATTCCCAATGACACCATTGATCTCTTTAGCTATCTGTAAGGGGTAATTCTTCCCAATGACCACAAGTGTAAGGAGCATTCTTCCCATTGACCATCAGACTAATGTAGCATGATTTTAAATTTTTAGCAGGGGTTCCCAGAGACCGGAGAACTATTTCAAGGGTTCCACGGTGTTGAAAAGGTTGAGAAAGGCTGCTCTAGCCTAAACCTTCATATCATAAATATAAATGTATATTCTTGTAAAATAAAAAATAACATGCAACGGTCTAAAAAAAATTCTATTTGTTACTGTGTTGTATTTATATTTTTTGGATTTTAACTAAACAAATCAAATGCTACTATAGTTTGGGTGGGTATGTGCAAGGGACTGGCATCAAATGATAAGTTTAGCTTGAAAAAAGAATAAATACACATGTTTTTGCGGATAGAAAAACATGTGCATTTATTATTTTTCTACACTTGAGCCTGCTGAATATTGCACCTAGGGGCAATGTCCAGCTCCTGCAGACACTGCTGAGAGCTCTCTGCCCATATCGCTGTAGCGCCCTGGTAGTTCATGGAGAACTACAAGCCATCTGCCGCAGTGGTAGATGGGACTTGTAATTCGTTCATTCACAGATTGCTGTGAATGAAAGACTCGGCTATGTGGGTGGAACCCCACACATCCACATTATTTTTAAACTGTGACCATGGGTACGGGGAGAGGTACCCCTGCCCGCTGTCACTGGGACGGGGGGGATTGGGGGTTACAGTACATACTACAGTACATGCTACACCCTAAGTGGGAGTGTAACATGTAGCATGTTACTAAAGGTGAACTTAGCCTTTAAAATCTCATATTAGTAAGAGCTGTCAGCTGTCATTGTAAATTCAAAGTAATCAGCAGTAATGATACATTGCTAGGATAGTGTAATGTCTGTTTCTGTCTCCAGTGTGTATGTCTAAAGGTTCAAGACTGCTAAAGCTTTTATTTTCTGCAAAAAAATACTGTTGTTTAACCACTTAACCCCCAGAAGGATTTCCCATGTTAGGACCAGAGCACTTTTTGCGATTCGGCACTGCGTTGTTTTAACTGACAATTTCGCGGTCATGCGACATTGTACCCAAACAAAATTGACGCCCTTTTCCCCCCACAAATAGAGCTTTCTTTTGGTGATATTTGATCCCCTCTGTGTCATTTCTGATCACCGCTATTAACAAAAAATGAACAGCAATTTTGAAAAAAAACCAATATTTTTTACTTTTTGCTATAATACATATCCAAAAAAAAAACAAAAAAAAAAACAAATGTATTCATCAGTTTTGGCCGATATATATTCTTCCTCATGTTTGTGGTGAAAAAAAATCGCAATCTGAGTTTATTGATGGGTTTGTGCAAAAGTTGCTGAGTTTAAAAACCATGAGAATTCGTTAATGGCGTTTTTACTATTTTTATTTTTTTACTAGTAATGGCAGCGATCTGCAATTTTTATCGGGACTTTGATATTAGGGCGGACATGTCAGACATTTTTGACACTTTTTTGGACCAATGGCATTTACACAGCGATCAGAAATTTAAATATCCACTGATTACTGTATAAATGTCATTGTCAGGGAAGGGGTTAACCTGCAGGGGGTGATCTAGGGTTTAACTGTGTTCCCTAGGCGTGTTCTAACTGTGAGGGGGCTGGGCTGCCAGGGGCATAAGAGATCTAACTGATCCCAGTGACAGGGATCAGTAGATCTCTTACATGCTGCTTGTGTATTGAGCATCTGTGGGGCATCCTCAAACAGAAGGTAGAGGAGCGCAAGGTCTCTAACATCCGCCAGCTCCGTGATGTCATCATGGAGAAGTGGAAGAGGACTCCAGTGGCAACCTGTGAAGCTCTGGTGAACTCCATGCCCAAGAGGGTTAAGGCAGTGCTGGAAAATAATGGTGGCCACACAAAATATTGACACTTTGGGCCCAATTTGGACATTTTCACTTAGGGGCGTACTCACTTTTGTTGCCAACGGTTTAGACATTAATGGCTGTGGGTGGAATTATTTTGAGGGGACAGCAAATTTACACTGTTATTTCTTCAGTATTGTCACATGAAAAGATATAATAAAATATTTACAAAAATGTGAGGGGTGTACTCACTTTTGTGAGATACTGTATATTTACATATTATTCTCTTGGGGCTGCACATATTGTTTTTTAAGGAATATCGCACCATTTACACTATTTTTTATTTTAAGCTTGAGTGTTTTTTGGTACACTTTTTTTAATGGGGGCAGCTGTTTTTTGTTTTATTTTATTTATTTTATATTATTTTACTTATTTAGTCACAGCCAATACCTATCACTTTGTTATTTGTTTAAGGTAGCAGCGCATAAGTATTTTTCACACTAATATAATTACTGTGACATTTTTTACCTTAATACAGAGAATGCATCAAGGCAAAAAATGTTGAGCCTTTATAACGACTTCAATACTGGGCACTCTTACCCCCTTCCTGCTCAGGGCAATTTTCAGCTTTCAGCACTGTCACACTTTGAATGACAATCGCGCGGTCATGCAACGCTTTGCCAAAATGAAATTTTTATAATTTCTTTCACACAAATAGAGGTTTCTTTTGGTGGTATTTAATCCCTACTGGATTTTTTTATTTTTTGCTAAAAAAAATTAAAAAAGAATGAAAATTTTGAAAAAAAAAGTTTTTTACGTAATTTCTATCAAAAAACTTTGTAAATAAGTAATTTTTCTACTTCTCCTGATGTGCACTGATGAGGCGGCTCTGATGGGCACTGATAGGCTGCACTGATGGGCATTGATGAGGTGGCACTTATGGGCACTGATGAGACTGCACTTAAGGGCACTGATGAGGTGGCACTAATATACTGCACTGGTGAGCCCTGATAGGTGGCACTGATATGCGGCACTGATGAGCACTGATAGGTGGCACAGATGGGCACTGATAGGTAGCAGTGATGGGCAATAATAGGCAACACTTATGAGCAATTATAGGTGGAACGGATAGGTGGCATTGATGGGAACTAATGGGCGGCAATAATGGGCACTGATTGGCGGCATTGATGGGTGACACTGATGAGCATGGACTGATGGACACTGAAAGACAACACTGACTGGCATCCCTGATGAGCACAGATTAGCATTACTGGTGGGCACAGATTGGCATCAATGCTGGGCACTCTTGGGGCTGTACAGGTCTCCCCGTGATACAACAAGATTAGGGTGGGTATGGCGCTGCTCAATTCTGATTTAATGTAATTTGCAGGATGCTGGTAAATAATAAGTTGTGAATACTATGCAAGTCTGTTGGGTATGACTATCTTAGGTAATCGCCTTTCAAGAGTAAGCCATATAAAAATGTGCACTTTAAAGAGTTAATTGTATGTGTAAATAATGTAAACCAATCAAATAAATAATAAAATTAATCCATATTGTTTAAAAGTGACAAATGCGTAGATTTGTGTGCAAAACCATTGATGTGCGACAAGGCTAAGGTAAATATAAAGCTAAGGTAAATATAAAGTGATTACATCTGATCTGGTAGTGCAAATCAGTCAATGTAAAATCAATGATAGAATTAATCCATATTGGTTAAAAGTAACAAATGCGTAGATTTGTGTGCAAAACCATTGATGTGCGACAAGGCTAAGGTAAATATAAAGCTAAGGTAAATATAACGTGACTACATCTGATCTGATCTGCAAACCAGTCAATGTAAAATCAATGATAGAATTAATCCATATTGGTTAAAAGTAACAAATGCGTAGATTTGTGTGCAAAAACATTAATGGGCAACAATGCTAAGGTATATATAAAGTGATTACATCTGATTACCAGTACATATAAAGTGCAAAAAGTGCCAAGAAAAAAGTGCTTGATTTGCTTAAAAAAGGAAATCCCCACAATGTGCAATAGGCAGTCTTATATTATTTCATTCAACATATAAAAGTTCTGTTTATTCCTCAAAAGGTGGCGCTGTTTCCACTGAGCATGTAGCAGATCTCCACCGTGATGATAACCTTCACTCTACACTGTGTGCTAAGTGTTTACCTCTAAACACTGCAAACGTGAGGCCACTCACCAGAAAGCGTCCCCCACTGAAGGGGCGCACGCTTTAGCAGAACTACAGCCCTTGCCGTGCATCACCACCAGAAGAACGCCCCCCTCTGCAAGGGTACACACTGGATGAAGTTATAAGGAGGCTGCTGTACCTCACCACCTCTGCTTGGTCCAACCATAAAAGAGAAACACAATATCTTGCGCAATATTGTTGATGCAGATTTAATGTTCCAAATAGTTAAAAACACTCACATGTCTGCATATAAAGAAAAGCCCATAACATCCGACAAGGTATCCGCCGTGTTCCTTGCGTTCCACAGTCCCGTGACCGGAAATGACGTGTGGCGTATAAGCGGGGCTTAACCCACAAACCCAACCTTTCTTTAAGCCTATTAGAGCCTCTGTCTCTAATCATGTGCTTCAAAAAAACACCCCCCCCATTGGAATCTATAGTCCGGCGCCCCGTATGTAGATCAGGAGGTGGGGAGGCAGCGCTCGTTTGCCCCTAATGGATGGGCCGCCACTGGCCGAGAGGCGCTGGGAAAACAGGTAGAAATCGTCTTTTTTTAATAAAGCACAGGCACTAGGACACATTCTTATCCAACAGAGGGGATGGTATAAACATAACATAAATATAATACATATAAACACCGCGCTGTGTCAGTGGCAGCCTGCTTCTAGTGCCACTGTGAATCTGTGTAAAAAGTTAAATAATACCTATATAACTGAATATATATATATAAAAACCCTGTGAACAAGTCGGTAATGACGAAACGTTAGGGGCGTGGCTACACGGCAGCCCGAAGAGACACACAACAGGCATACCAGAAGCTGGGACGCTCGTCGGGAGGGAGAGAGAGAGACGAGGACCAGCAAACGGTAGAGTATATTGGATCTTGTGCAATGCGATTTTTTTTAAACTTGATGTAAGCATATCTTGGTATTTGTATTGAATAAATGGTCAAAAGAGATACACTATGAGGAATCTTTTTTCTATTTAAATACCTATACCGAGTGACCCTGGAAGGAGTGGATCATAAGCTGTGAGAAGCCTGGGATGAGGCTGATTGATTAACAGGCGTTTGATATACAACCATCTGGTAAGCCTCCAGCGTGATCACCTGCATGGGGATTCTTTTGAGTGGTGGTGGAAGTTGAACCAAAGAGCATTTCTTTTGCACATTCTGGAGAAGGAATAAGATTTTGGACACTTTCCGTTGGGACACCCAACTCTTATGTTTGCACATTTGCACAATTAATGGACACTGGCACTTTTTGGATATTACGAATTAGCACTGGCACTGTTTTACTTTATTTACAGTTTGCACTAGCACTTTACTTATGAGTGTTTGTACACTAGATGTATTATGTTTTTTAGCGCGGCTTTTACTATGTTTGAGTATAGTGAGATTTGAGAATAAACATAACATAGTTTTAGAGCAGCAGGGAGAGGAGCAGAGTGGCGCTGGTACCAGCTGACAGGCAGGGAGGGGAGGGGGAGGAGGACAGAGGGAGACACAGGAGAGCTGCAGATAGCAGTGGATGAAGGAGGCACATAAACTGACCATGGTGTCATTGCTCAGCAGCCTTGATAAACTGTGGTCATTTTACAGAGGGAAGGGAATAGCCAGGAAGGATCAGCCAGCTATTTCAGGTGATACAGGGGGCTAAATTACACAACACAAGCACTGTGCTGTATAACATGCTTTAAGGGAACAGGATCCATTTTTTTTAGGGTAACAAACACTTTCAGGCTAGGTTCACACTGGTGCGATGCGGGAAACCCTGCGATTCAGTGCCAGTTCCTGCATCGCACCTGAATCGCACAGTGGTTCACACTGAGATCTGCGAACTGCTGGGGGTGTAAATGTAAAGTTAAGAGCATCCCCAGATTACGGTTGCCACATCATCCCTTTAATCCAGGACACATATGAATTACTCAGGTTCTATGGCTGATATAATGCAGATAAGGCACCAAGTGAGTTTAATTACCACCTTAATCAGCCATAGAACCTGAGTAATTAATGTGTGTCCTGGATTAAAGGGATGATGTGGCAACCCTAATCACAAACAATGAAACATAACATGTTAGAACAAACTACAAACATCATAGCTTGTGGAATCAATGGAATCAATAGTAGCTATGCCACTTCAAACTTGATTTTCCTTGTCCCTCCAGCATTCATTAGGTGCAATCCTAGGAGTGCATCTCTGCTCAGTTATTCCACTTGTCAAAGAGAAATGAACAAGTCGCACACTGACGCTGTCACTGACATAAAATCTGATTTAGTGCCACTTCACACTAGTGCGATGCCAGATGTTACATGTGATTCAGATAGGGTTGCCACATCATCCCTTTAATCCAGGATTAGAGTTGAGCGAACTTCTAGAAGTCCAGGTTCTGCTGGTTCGGCCGAACTTCGGGACAAAGTCCGGGTTCGGGTCCGGACAGAACCGGAACTTTGTCCCGGCCCCCGAACCCCATTGAAATCAATGGGGACCTGAACTTTTAGGCACAAAAATGGCTGTAAAATAGTCCTGGAAAGTCAAAGAGGTCCGCAAAAGGAAGGAAATGGGGGTAAGGATGGGACAAGTGACCTACAAAGAAATGGGGACAGGGAAATAACTTTAAATATTTTTTAAAAAATAAAAACATAAAAAAAAGCAAAAATGGAGGTGAATGTGGATCATCTTCAAACTGGGTCTGAAAAGTATTAACGGTAGAGGCCATATAACTGTTCTAAAATATAGCCGCTAATAAGTGAACATCTGTTCTGCACACATCTGTATAGTCTGTGTGTAACTTTTAATATAGCCGCTAATAAGTGAACATCTGTTCTGCACACATGCAGATGTGTGCAGAACAGATGTTCACTTATTAGCGGCTATATTAAAAGTTACACACAGACTATACAGATGTGTGCAGAACAGATGTTCACTTATTAGCGGCTATATTTAAAGTGACACACAGACTATACAGATGTGTGCAGAACAGATGTTCACTTATTCCCGGTTATATTTAAAGTGACACACAGACTTTAAAGATGTTTGCAGAACAGATGTTCACTTATTCCCGGTTTCATTTAAATTGACACACACAGTTTCCAGATGTTTTCAGAACAGTGATATGGGTTTTCCCGGCTTATTTATACTTTTTTGACACAATTTGAAGATGATTTTAGAACAGTTATATGGCTTCTACCGTTAATTAATACTTTTCAGACCCAGTTTGAAGATGATCCACATTCACCTCCATTTTTGCTTTTTTTATGTTTTTATTTTTTTTTTAATATTTAAAGTTATTTCCCTGTCCCCATTTCTTTGTAGGGCACTTGTCCCACCCTTACCCCCATTTTCCTTCCTTTTGCAGACCTCTAGGACCTTCCTGGACTTTTTTACAGCAATTTTTTGAATTTTCATTAAAATTACCAGAACCCTGGACCCGAACCCGGACTTTTTTTGAAAAGTCCGGGTTCGGGTCCGGGTCCCGGACACCCCAAAGTTCGGTACGGACCTGAACTTTACAGTCCGGGTTCGCTCAACTCTATCCAGGACACATATGAACTCCACAGGTTCTGAGGCTAATTTAATGCAGATGGGGCACAAAGTGAGTTTAATTACCACCTAAATCAGCCACAGAACCTGTGTAATTAATGCGTGTCCTGGATTAAAGGGATGATGTGGCAACCCTATTTGTGATATTTATATAATTTTTAATTACACTCTTCCCATTTCAGCTATAATTAGGGCTGTTCACAGCTGAAATGCATTAGTAGACTTTTTTTTATGATTTTTACATTTTTTTTTAATTGTCAGAACTCAGAAAGGTGTGCAGAACTTTTACTGAATTTATTGCACAGTGTGTAGGTGGACAAGGCCCTTGCTGAGCACTGATGCTTCTTTTTGCTAGGTTCACACTATCCGACAGAAAAACAGTCTGACTTTGATCCTACTTTGCCCTGCGACATGTGTCCTACAACGGTCCTACATTGGTCCGACTTCTGTGAACGGAATCCAATTTTGATCCCGACAATACCAGGCACCTTGTGCTCTCCCTTTGTTCTTCCTCTGTTCTTGTTCCCATGTTGACTCAGCGTGATCTCCCGCACGAATGCTGTTTCCGCACTGTGTGTTGACCTATATTGGCATGGGACGGGGCCACCCGCTGACGTCATCCAGAGGCCCCACACCCTTATGACGTCACTGCATGATGGGGCAGTGACATCATAAGGGGCCAGGGCCTCCGGGGGATGTCAGCGGGTGGCCTCACCCCATGCCAATATAAGTCAATGCACAGCGCAGAAACAGCATTCGTGCGGGAGATCATGTCGAGTCAACATGGGAAGAAGAACAGAGGAAGAAGACAGCAGAGAAGACCCAGCAAAAGAGCAGAAGGCAGCGCAGAGAGAAGAACCCGCAAAAGAGCAGAAGAAAGAAGAGCCCTCAAAAGAAAGAAGACCCTGCCAAAGAGCAGAAGAAAGAAGACGCTGGAGAGGGGAGAAGAAATTGGAGAAGACGCTGGAGCTGATTTAATAAAATACTTTAAAAATCCGTGTAGTGTGTTTATTTTTTACACTTTTTTTAGATGAATGTGTAAGGGTACAATGTTCCCCATACTCATTCACATAGGGTGGGGGGGCCGGGATCTGGGGGGCCCCCACCCGCAGACCCTGACAACCACCGGCCAGGGTTGTCGGGAAGAGGCCCTTGTCCTCATCAATATGGGGACAAGGTGCTTTGGGGTGGGAGGGCACAGGGCCCCAGCCCCAAAGCACCAACCCCCCCCATGTTGAAGGCACACGGCCTGGTATGGTTCAGGAGGGGGGTTGCTTGCTCATCCCCACCCCCTTTCCTGACCTGCCGGGCTGCGTGCTCGGATAAGGGTCTGGTATGTTTTTTTTACGTCGGGGTTCCCCTTAAAATCCATACCAGACCAAAGGGCCTGGTATGCCCTTGGAGAGTGAACCCATGCTGTTTTTTTTTAATTTGGAGTGGAATTTCCTTTCAAGACCCTCAGAGCACAAGTCGCATGCCAAAGTCGGATCAGTTAAGACAAAGATCTGACTTTAATCCGACTTAAATGATATTCAATGGGCTGAAGTAGGATCAAAAGTCGGACAAAAGTAGTACAGGATCCTTTTTCAAAGTCGGTCCGACTTGTGTCGTACCAGTTAAGACAGCTTTTATAATAAATCAGTGATTTGATGATGTAATGCGACTTGTGCTCCTAATGTCGGTCCATTTCTCGGACTAGTGTGAACCTAGCCTTTCTGTGTAGGTGGACAAGGGCCCTTGCTGAGCACAGATGCTTCTTTTGGCTAGGTTCACACTATACGACAGAAAAACAGTCCGACTTTGATCCTACTTTGCCCTGCGACATGTGTCCTACAACGGTCCTACATCGGTCCGACTTCTGTGAACGGGATCCGATTTTGATCCCGACAATGCCAGGCACCTTGTGCTCTGGGGATCTTGAAGGGGAACCCCCGCCAAATTAAGAAAAAAAAAACGGCATGCTTTCCCACTCCAAACCCCTTCGGTCTGGTATGTGTTTAAGGGGAACCCCCATGCCAAAAAAGGCATGGGGTCCCCCCAATATCCATACCAGAGCCTTATCCGAGCACGCAGCCTGGCAGGCCAGGAAAGGGCGCGGGGACGAGTGAGCGCCTCCCCCCTCCTGGACCATACCAGGCCACATGCCCTCAACAAGGGAAGTATGGGTGCTTTAGGGCAGGCGGGCTCTGCGCCCTCCACCCCAAAGCACCTTGTCTCCATGTTGATGGAGTCTTTGGCTCTTTCGTGGGGTCTTCTTCACTGTCTTCTCCCTTTGTTCTTCCACTGTTCTTGTTCCCATGTTGACTCAACGCGATCTCCCGCACGAATGCTGTTTCCGCGCTGTGTGTTGACTTATATTGGCATGGGACGGGGCCACTCGCTGACGTCATCCAGAGGCCCCACCCCCTTATGACGTCACTGCATGATGGGGCAGTGACATCATAAGGGGCCAGGGCCTCCGGATAATGTCAGCGGGTGGCCCCACCCCATGCCAATATAAGGCAATGCACAGCGCAGAAACAGCATTAGTGCGGGAAATCATGTCGAGTCAACATGGGAAGAAGAACAGAGGTAGAAGACAGCGGAGAAGACCCAGCAAAAGAGCAGAAGGCGGTGCAGAGAGAAGAACCAGCAAAAGAGCAGAAGAAAGAAGAGCCCTCAAAAGAAAGAAGACCCTGCCAAAGAGCAGAAGGAAGAAGACGCTGGAGAGGGGAGAAGAAATTGGAGAAGACGCTGGAGCTGATTTAATAAAATACTTTAAAAACCTGTGTAGCGTGTTTATTTTTTACACTTTTTTTTAGGTGAATGTGTAAGGGTACAATGTTCCCCATACTCATTCACATAGGGTGGGGGGCCAGGATCTGGGGCGCCCCCGCCCGCAGACCCTGACAACCACCGGCCAGGGTTGTCGGGAAGAGGCCCTTGTCCTCATCAATATGGGGACAAGGTGCTTTGGGGTGGGAGGGCACAGGGCCCCCTGGCCCCAAAGCACCAACCCCCCCATGTTGAAGGCACACGGCCTGGTATGGTTCAGGAGGGGGGTTCCTTGCTCATCCCCACCCCCTTTCCTGACCTGCTGAGCTGCGTGCTCGGATAAGGGTCTGGTATGTTTTTTTAGCATAGGGGTTCCCCTTAAAATCCATACCAGACCAAAGGGCCTGGTATGCCCTTGGAGAGTGAACCCATGCCGTTTTTTTTAATTTGGAGTGGAATTTCCTTTCAAGACCCTCAGAGCACAAGTCGCATGCCAAAGTCGGATCAGTTAAGACAACGATCCGACTTTAATCCAACTTAAATGATATTCAATGGGCTGAAGTAGGATCAAAAGTTGGACAAAAGTAATACAGGAACCTTTTTCAAAGTCGGTCCGACTTGTGTCGAGCCATTAAAGACAGCTCTCATAACAAATCAGTATTTGATGATGTAATGCGAATTGTGCTCCTAATATCTGTCCATTTCTTAGACTAGTGTGAACCTAGCCTTTCTGTCCAATGTAATGAAGGAGAGAAAATCCCTGGATGCTTTATTGATAGCACCTGGGAACACTCCAGAAACATTTAAATACTGCTTAATTTTCTCATAGTATGAGATCTTATAATAATATAACAATAGTATTCTAATATATGCTCTGCGATCCATGCTATGCATTTAATGCCATTCCACTGGCAGTCTTAAGTGACCATACACTTTCTTGCATGTTTTAGGCTCAGTTCACACAAATGCATTTTATGATGTGTTTTGCATTTTGCAGAAATGCAGGGAATTTTTTAAACATGGGTTCCTTTGAAACACATTCACATCAATGCATGTTTGTGCCTCTGCATTTTTGGAAAGGGTCGGGGACTTTTTTTCCCTGCAAAATTCAGCGTTTTACATGTAATAGATTTCAATGGGCATGCAAGAATTTTTCCCAAAAAAAGCAAAGCGCAAATTTCGACAAAATCGCGGTAAAACGTGGTAAAAATGCATCAAAAACGCAGTAAAAAACGTAGAAAGCACAGCAAAAAACACTGAAAAAATGTTCAAAAGCAAAATGCATTGATGTGACTTGAGACTAAGGCCTGTTTCACACCTATGCATTTTTAGTGCTTTTTGCATTTTGCAAATTTGTGCTACAGAAACTGTTCCATAGGAAACCATGTTCAATGGACTGCAGTGCAAATCTGCAAAATGCAAAAAGCACCAAACATGTGGGACTCTAATGCTAAGCAAGACAGCGTTGCTTTTTGTACATAATACTTATCACTTATTCATTTTTAGGACTATGAATATCACTCATTTAATGCATTGTCACTCTCTTCTATGTTTTTTTTATTTTTATTTTGGCCTCAGATAGTGACAGGTACAGTGGAATTTCATCATTGCATACAGGCATTGGTTCAGATGTGATGTTGTCAACCAACTGCCATTGTCATTGCAGCAGATCATGTCACTAGGATTGCTATCAAGTTGGCATATAGAGCATTATTCGTGTGACATAATAGCTAACACATTGACACCTCATTGAATCCTTTGTATTAATCAGTACATTGCTGGTGTGATTATAGCACCTGCAGCTTCCTACTTTCCTTGTACGTGCTACATGATACTTTATAGCACATTTTCCAGCATTGTTATAGTGCTTATTGACCCACTATAGGAGTTGATTATATATTTTTAGTTTTAATTTACTGTGCCCCCACACATCTTTCATCAGTAGTGATGTGCCAAACTGCCCTGGGTTCGGTTTGGCAGAGGTTCACCAGATTTCAAAGAAGTTTGAACAATAAACCTTGTTGAAATCAATGGTAGTCAAATCTGTCAAATTGAAAATTGCTATTTTCTGGGCTAATATGCAAGGGGGGGGGGGGGGGTCACAAATAGTATGGGGGTTGGGCATTACCCTGGGTACCAATGTAAAATTCTTTTTTTTTTAAATTCCATGCAGCCGGGAGCAGTTTTTTTTTTTTTTTTTTTCTTTTAGCACTGACATTTACAAAGGGAAAAATAGTTTTCAATTACATCTTCCTCTTGCTTCTTAAGGCACACAGACCCCAAAGGTCCCTGAAAATACAAATATCCCCCACTTGAACGAATATGTACTTTACTCATTCACAATCAGAAATAAATATGTAACCCAGTCTTTTGTTAACCGGTTCAGCCCCAGCCGCCTTCATTATACTGCAGCAAGGTGGCTGCTTCCCGCGAATCGCCGTAGCTGTCCAGCGGCATGGGAACCCGCTTGTGTGGCACTCTGTGCGCCAGCCACCCACGATCTCTCCACAGAGCCAGAACGGGGATCTGTTAATGTAAACAAACAGATCCCTGACTGGGAAGTAGAGAGAGATCTGCTGTTCCTAGTGATCAGGAACAGTGTTCTCTCTCTACTCCTAGTCAGTACACCCTCTCCCCACAGTTAGAGACACCGCCCTAGGGAGCACTTAACCCCTTGATCGCCCCCTACAGGTTAACCCCTTCACTGCCAGTGACATTTCTACAGTAATCAGTGGCTATTTTTATCTCTGATCGCTGTATAAATGTCACTGGTCTCAGAAAAGTGTCAAGAGTGTCCGATCTGTCCGCCGCAATGTCGCAGTCCCGCTAAAAATCGCTGATCGACGCCATTACTAGTGAAAAAAAAAAAAAGAAAGAAAAATAAAAATGCCATAAATCTATTCCCTATTTTGTAGACACTATGACCCCTTTCACATCGAGACGCTTTACAGGCGCTATTTAGATAAAAATAGCGCCTCAAAAGTCACTCCCCATCCACCCCAATGTGAGAGCAGGGGTTAAAAGCATACTGCTCAAGCAGCCGTAGCGCCGCTCTAACAGCGGTAAATCCCCACTGTGACTAGCGGGGATTTACTGCTAACGCTCCACCACCCCAGTGTGAAAGGGGCCTATAACTTTTGCGCAAACCAATCAATATATGCTTATTGCATTTTTTTTTTACCAAAAATATGTAGAATATATATCAGCCTAAACTGAGGAAAAAAAATGTTTTTTTTTTACATTTTTTTATATGTATTATAGCAAAAAGTAAAAAATATTGTTTTTATTTTCAAAATTGTCGCTTTTCTTTTGTTTATAGTGCAAAAAATAAAAACCACAGAGGTGATCAAATGCCACCAAAATAAAACTCTATTTGTGGGGAAAAAAGGACAAACATTTTGCATTTTGTTTGGGTACACTGTTGCACGGTCGCGCAATTGTCGGTTAAAGCAACGCAGTACCGTATCGTAAAAAAATGGCCTGGTCATTAAGGGGGAAATTCTTCCGGTCCTTAAGTGGTTAAAGAAATAAAAATCCACAAAAGGTCCCTCATCAACATGGGCCGAACTACCCATGGTTCTGTTCGTGGCAGAACTTTTGAAAATCGCAAAAGTTTGGAACTTAATAATGAACCCCATTGAAGTCTATAGGACCAGAACTGCAAAAATCAAAAGTGCCCATTTTGAAGGCTTATATGCAAGTAACTGGGCATACACAGGGTATGGGTTTGTAAAAAAACATCATTTTTAAATGAGCAGTAATTCACTGATGCTTAACCATAAAAATGAAAAATGACAATAAAAATGAAAAAATAATGACATTTATAAAGCCAACAAAAATGACATTTTTACTGCAAGCTTTCTTTATTTTTTAAACAATGGCTAGGGGAGCCAGTCTGTATGATGAGGCCACAATATAATGCACTGGGAACAAGATTAGAGATGTTTTGAATAAATTCTGGTGTCTCTTTTGCAGACTTTGGATAGAAGTAACAGGTGCAGAAGAATTGGTATTTGGGTGTCAATAAAAGATTGATGTGGGTGCTTATTGAAGAACCTTTATTTACATAGAACTTTTTTAAGTGGACATTGGCACAAATTTTTTTTTATCGGATTGCATTTGTGTATGTTTATGGACTTACCCAATCTAAGCACAGAAGCACTGAGCACTTTATGTTTGATTTTGTATTTGCACATTGATATATTTGTTTACATATTTAGTATATTTATTCACAGGATTTATTTATTCATAGGATATTGCACAGTATTTTTAACTATTTGAATATTGATGCATATGTGTAGCTGTGAACAAAGACCAATTCTGCATCACATCTGTATAGATCATCACTGCTTTGCACTTTTTACCACATCATACTTATCCATTTATTAAAAGCATTTTGGGTCGGGTCCATAAGTGGTAGCGCAGGGGAACACACTACACTCATAGGTGGTTATACGAAGACAAGAAATAACATGTGAGGAAAATTCATACATAGCTCACTCTAAATTCAAATGAGAATATAGGTCTTAAGATT
>BLSH010277071.1:206851-222295 GCA_018402905.1 Glandirana rugosa | reverse complement strand
TATACTCATAAAAAAAAAAAAAAAAAAAATTTAACAAAAATAACTCAAAGTTAAAAACTATGTTTTGTATCGGATAGCCCGTATGGGTCCGAGTTTAACCATAAAATTTGGACAATGTCTAAAAGTGTATGAGCGAAGATTTTGTTCAAATAGTATCTAAACAGTATATAGCGTTTTTCCGTGACACCACGACCACCCTGGTGGTCGTCCTGTGATCTTGTAGTAAAACCATGTCCCCTTCCCTACTGTCACTCTACCACCTATAAGAGTTGGCCACATAGTTCTCTACATCAACAGACTCAGAAGACACCATAGGAGAACGTCTCAGGCGATCTCAACCCACCACCGCACTCTCCGAGACTCTCTGAATTACAACACCATATCCACACCCGGGTATACCCTTATGATGTTTTGTATCAAAAATTGAAACTCAATAAAAACAATTTAAAAAAAAAAAAAAAAAAAATACTCATATATTCAAAGTAAAACAAGAGCTCTTAGATAAGGCAGGAGATGGAGGAAACGACGCGTTTCGGCTCAATAGGCCGTCATCTGGGGTTTTCCCCCTCCTGCCAGACATGTCATTTATAGAGTATGATCATAGTAACAATTAGCCCCCTGTAGGGGGCCGCAAAACGGAAGTCGCATTCCGGGCCTCAAAATGGCGCCGGCGGCGTGCGTTCCACACCTCTATATGGGAAAGACTTCAAAATCAAGTAGATAAAAAGACTAAATAAACGGGCTCAATATGGTTAAATAATGATATTATAGATAATTGTAAAAGCCATAATAGTAAGCCAGTAACTGTGTCCTATGCGATGCACATGTAAATAGGGGGAAACATTTCCGGGTAGAGAGGTTAAACTAATTCAGGCGCGATAGGGATGATGAGTCATCGGCATCGTGCCGGAAATGACGCGATGTGAATGCCACGTCCCGGAAATGACGTCAAGCTTTCTTTAACTGGACGTGATGGAGAAGCATCCGAGTTCCGCCGGAAGTGACGTGACGCGTTAGCCACGTTGCGGAAGAGGTGTATTATACTTCCGCTATCTCGTGTTAACTGTATGCAGAGCCTGTAGATTTTAGAGACCAAAAACAGACCACCTAATGCTGTCAAAAAACGGGGCAGAAAGAAAGGTGAAAAATAAAAGAGCATAGTATTTAGTAAAAACGTAGAAAAAGTGATATAATGTTACAGATGGCATGATTATATATCGAAAAGTGACGTAGTGCTCGCAAAGTGATAATATAATGAATATATAATATATATATCGGCATTCAAATAGATTGATGCTCAAGTATAATACACCTCTTCCGCAACGTCTTCATCATACTTTAAAAGACTACCTTCTGAATCTAATTTAACACAGGCGCTGCATATATGTATTTTAGAGATGTTGCAGAGATTGAGGCGGCACGCCTTAGAAAGTGATTGAATGTGAGGCCAAAAGGAGAGAAATATACTGCAGGAAACCTGCCCTGACAAATTAAAGTGACACTAAAGTAAAAATGAGCGGTCCCACTACACTCACACTGCACTATCACTAGATTTATGCTAAATTGATACTTTAATACTTTAAAATCACAATAGTACACTATAGCACACTAATGCCTCATACACACTTTGCGATGGCGATGGTCGTACGACTGCACGTTCAACTGTTGCCCAAAATCGGCTGTTGGCTGTTGTGTCTAGCGTACTGACATGAGTCACGTAATCGTACAGCAAAGCTTCAACAAGCCAAACATAGTGACGTGTTAAGAGCGTATAAAGAGGAAGTTCGGGTGCATGTGATTTGTTAATAAGGAACGTAGGTTTACACGAATGGACACTTCTGGGCGTTCCTGACATCTGAGCATGCGTGTTTTGCATGTACAGCTTTGTTGGCCCAACTTCTCTGTACATACGATTTAACAGTCGTACGATGCCTTGTTGTACAACAAACGTTTTCTAGTCTGCTAATCCAACTGATGTTGTATGACCGTCGCATGTCGGCTGTTGTAATCGCACATACTAATGGTCGGATGGTCATACAAGCTGTTGTACGACCATTGCACCGTGTGTATGGGCCTTAACTCTTTAGTAGCTCTGAACAGAGCCCTGTTCTATCTCTCTCCACGCCAATATCACACTGCAAATGGCCGCAAAGGGAAGAATATTTTTATAGTGTGGGGTGGGACTAAAAGCAGTGAGCCATGATTGGATAGTCATCATGACAGTGTCTAACCATGGCTCTGGCAGTGCTATGGGCCCCGATTGTGCACAGCTTTCATTGCATCAGCCAATCAGGGCTTCCAATGCACTGTGCAGCGGCACAGTGCATTGTGGTCATTCAGCGGGTTGAACAAACAGTCGAATGCCCTAATAATTTGGGTGTTCTGCGAATGGGTAAACAGCAATGTTTGGCCCAAACTTATGCTCTGGGCAAACCATTCGGCCAAATCTAGTCCGGCTTTATAAAGCCATCATCTGCATCGCCGAAAAAAAAGATGGCCCACAGCACATGCCTGAACCCCATCAGTAACACTATCCGCATGATAGCTCCCTAGAGGGCCGCTGGATTTTTGGGTTCCTATATGTCCTGCACAACCACTCAACCATCATTATTCAACTTTCAAACTAAGACATTAACCAGTCTATGGGCTTGTTTTTTTTTATTGAGGGAAAACAACTTGGATGGGAAAGAGGGGTTATAGGATGCCCAACTTGACTTGGTGGAACAACTCGAGGACAACTTCCTTCGCTATATACTCAAAAAGACTCGGATCTTGGGCTGTATTCCCTCTGGAATAATATCAGTCTCTCTTGAATAGGCAGCACAAAATCAAAGCAAAGTCCCATACTTGCAGGAGCTCTATGTCCCCTTCACTGAAAATACCAGCCCACCTGGCTGCTTTGGAAAGTGTCTCAGAGCAAGGGATTTAGGTTAGCTATGACACTGTCCCTTGAAATCATGCTGGATTTTGTATCTGGCAGCTTTCTTCATTTTAGGCCGTGGGAATGTAAAGGTACTTTGAATCCTGCTGCTTTGGATAAGACTGCAGTTCAGGCCTCCTGCTGTCCACATCTTCCCATGCTAGCCAAGGTGTCTCCTGGATGAGACTGAAGGGTAATGGAGATCCCTCTCATCAGCTTCTCTCCTTTCTAAGCTCCAGTCTAGAGGCAGAGCCCCTGCCAGGCCTCACAACATCAACCTAAGCACTCCATCTTCCACCTGACAACAACCACCCCAACTGACCAGGCTCTTCAATATTTATGGGTCATTCTGACCACCCTACCAGGTCTCCTGCCGGGGCATTGGTAAAAAATCCCATCAATATTCAGACCCTGCCCCCTTACCTCTGCCCACTAGTTTATAGAAGTTTCCATGAACCTCCAGAACCAGAGGGAGACGATAGAGGCTTGGCCGGCAGAGCCTTCCAGCCTGACCTCAAGCTGAACCGCCAACAAATTACCAGACTTACATAAGCTATTATGAGTAAGCATTAAATTTACCTCACTATAATGTACACTAGAGGATGCATACACTCCCCTAAAAAAAAGAGGCCCTATCCCCATGGGCCAAAAAATGTATCCTTGTCTCAGGAGCAAGGGAATCACATAAGAAAAAAATGATTGGAAAAGGGAACAAACTTGAACAGGGGATATGTACAAATAAATACAAGTACAAAAATAGCAGATATACAAACTGTACACTAAAAGTGATAGCTCCCTACCATAACTAATGGAGCAACAAATTTACACCATATGTACACAGGTGCCAGTAGAAGCACCACTTTCGCAGAGGAAGCCCTTCTTCTGTAATAACACATAAGCATAAGGGAAAAGTTCTTCTCCTTGAAGATGGATGCAATCCAGGCTGTCTTCCCAAGAGCCCTGAGGGAAAAAAATAGACACATCCTGACTACTTCTATCTAAATGGTTCTGTCTAGCAGGGGGTTATTAGCCTGTGGGCAGAACAGAACACAATAATGGCAAAACACTGTACATAAGGAGGATTCTTATGCGATGCCAGAAAATGATAAAGTAAAAAGCTAATGCTGCAGACACGCAAAAGTGTTCCCACAATAAGAAATAAAAAAATAAATAGAATAAGTGTTTCACTCTGCTTAATCCCTAAGTAACAATGTGAAATAAACAAATAAACGTCCACCAGACGGGTCTAGAACACAAAATATGAAAAATAAACAAACCTAAAATAAATGCACAAAACCAATATCGAATAGATATATAAAAAGTGTCTTGTGATATCACACAAACAATAAACTAATTAGTAAGTAAAACCCAGACTGACCATCTAACACATATAGAAGAGAAATTTAAATATAAACAGATAATGCCAACTCAAATATAGAAGATGGTAATATATCAAGTGTTCAATGATGTGAAAAAAACAAAAAAAATGTATATATGAATAGTAAACACAAATAATTCAATAGGTGATTGGGTAATACAAATAATAATGACAGTCTGTGACACAAGGCTAATCTTTTAGCACGTCATGTGCCAAGTGCCATGAAAAACCACACAAAATAGGTCCCAAAACTGTTAATAAATTCAAATAAATGTCCAGAAAGAAACACTCAGTGATATGGTAAGGATATCCAGCTTGATGCACCACCGTTTCCACCAAGACCAGGCATGCATGCTCACCTTCAGATATTGATTAGAAATGCTACAGTTTAATGAACGCTCTGTCAATATCCGTTCTTTCTTCCGTCTCTCCTGCGTGCCCCAGACTCTGGAAGTTCCTCTTACGCGATTATTAGGGCAAGTGTGCCCTCAAAGGAAGCAAAGAGGCTCCTCGTAGTGTAGTAAGCTCTTTAATAGATGAATAAAACAAAGACCTGCACTCACATAATATTCAGGACTCACAGGCCCTCAAACAGCATGTAAACAAGATAAGGTGTATCAAGATAGCGGCTAATGGCGCCACACCGGAAATATCGTCACCGCGCTTCAATCCTACGCGTTATGTCATGTATCACATGACTTCCTCAAGGATAAGATGCTGGTGACAGTAGGTAGATATATATATATATATATATGACAAACTGTATACAGATGACTTTGAAACTAGTTGGATGTGATTAGCGGTGGACATGTTTTTGAAGACTAGGCTAGCATTTAAGTGGGAGTTAACTATTACTGACTTTTACCTATAGGTATGTCTATAATAAGGCTTACCTATAGGTAGTGTAAATATCTCCTAAAAGGAGACATTTATTGTACATGCAGCCAGTGACATCACTGGCGCATGCACTCTGAAGGAATATCCACCTGTGCTGTTCCTTCAGAGCCCTGTGCCGTGAATGGCGGCTCCCACGCGTGACATCATCACGGCTCTGGCCAGTCACAGAGCCAGAGTCCTCGAACCTGGAAGCAAGACGGGTGAAGATGGAAGCAGCCTCCAACTCAGCGCAGAAGGGCTTTGTTTTAAGGTAAGTTTAACATAATGTGCTAGTATGCGATGCATACTAACACATTATGGCTTTATCTTGCAAGGTAAAAAAAAAGAAAATCCAGTGGTTTGCAACCACTTTAAGCCTCAGGCTCATAGGGGTAAACTAACCATAAAGGCAAGAACGTCAGCCATATTATAGGAGTCCAGCACATCACTTAACAGGAAATATATATAGATTAAGATCTAAAATAACTTTTAGCTTTATTTTAGATCTTATTTATATATATAGCAGCACTGTATTGCCCGACTGTTCCCTCACTGGCTTTAACCCTTTCACAGCTGAGCTGGATCATGCTGACTGGGATGCAGACTCAAAGTGCATGTTTCCAAGCAGAAAAACATGAACAGTCCATAGTTACTGGCACTAGCAAAACTTGTCACAACATAGTGATTGGTCTCAGCCACTGTTGGGCAACTGGGTGATGTTTGTAGAAATGATGCCCTGCCCTGCCATAGATATTACGGGCAACAGAATACAGCACAACACATTCCCCACTGGTATGAGCAGGATTGATTGATAAAGGACAGTATTTCGCCCCAGTCGCTGTTGGGCGACTGAAAGACATTTGAAGGTCACAAAAACAAAGTAGCTCACTGTGGTTGCTATGGACAACGGCATACAGATCAACACATTATTTACTGACATCAGCAGGAATGGTAATCAATAGCCCTCTGTTGTTGCTACGGGCAATGGCATCTAGAGCAGCACAGTTCCCACTGACATTAGCAGGATTTTAAGGAGGACAGTCATTGATCCCAACCACTGTTGGGCAACTAGATGACACTTGTAATTCACATGAATATGATAGTGCAGGTCACTATAGGGAAATCCCGATGATTGATAGGGAATGATAGGGAAATCTCAATGATTTCCTTTACTTTAAATAACAAACATGTCATACTTACCTGCTCTGTGCAATAACTTTGCGCACAGCAGGCCTGATCTCCTCCTGGCTCATCTGGCATCTCACCCTATCGAGTGCTCACCATAGCAATCTGCTAGTTATGGGGACACTCGTGCAGGTTCACTCCCGAGCCACGCTCTGTGTGTCAATTGACACACAGAGCCCTGTTTAGCCCCACCCCCTGCTCCCTCCTCACTGGCTGTGTATGCACATGTACAGTATATGTATGCTATCCATGATGTTTTACGATTGTTAGGCTAATCATTTTATCAGTCACAATTATTTTTACTTATTTTTATTATTATAATATGATCCTTCTATATATGCACGTCTTTTCCTGGTAACCTGCTGGAGTACCCACAGTAGGGTAACCTTGCCTGTTGTGAGCAGCCTAACCTGAGCCAGTGGGCTCTTCAAATGTTTCTTGCCCTCTCACTGCTTTGTTTAACTTCATATCAAAGTCCCAGTGCTTCTTGGGTGCCCTTTTTTCATTGGAGTCAACTGGCTGTGATTGACAACAGTGGGAGCCAATGGCTGCTGTCTCTAAGCGTATGTGGTGGAAGAGACCAGACAGGGATGTGGTTTTTGAGCACATTGCTGGATCAAGATTGGACTTAAGTAAGTACTGGGGGGAGGGGGGGGTAAGCTAAAAAGCCTTCAGCCTCCAGAACCACTTTAAGCATTCATATTTAGTTGCACCTTATATACCATTTGGCAGTTATGCAATTGTGATTGTGCTTTTAAGGTACCTGGGTTTAGTTTGGGGGAATGTTCACTGAACAATACAGAAGTTTGGGTACTGAATCTGAACTCCACTGAAGTCAATGGAAGCTGAATATATATATATAGCACCTGCCCCGATCCCCCGGGAGCCTAAGGTAGACTCAGGAGATACTGAGAAAAGTTCTTCAGACAGCCGCACTCCAAAAATTGCAGTTTATTGGTAAAATCAAATGAAATACAAGCAGAGCATATTGGGGGACAAACTCCAGGTACAAATGCTGACGCGTTTCACGTCTATATCTGACGCTAAATCATAGCTAGCTAAGGTAGACTATCAGGGACGGGGAGAGCTGACATTACTTCTCAGAGCTGAATCCATGGCTATAATGGGGAGTTTACAACAGAAATTGAGCTCCAGTCACTTTAGATATTTTTCAATGCTTTAATGTAGAACTTAAAAGCAGTAATAGGAGAGAGGGTTAGGGGGAGGTTTCAGATACCATTTGCAGATCACTTACAAACTCCTTGAATCCAGAGTTAAGCAGCTTTCTCTTTCCCAGATCTTGTATACCTGGATAGGCCTCTCACACAGACCTAGCAGCCGGTAGGATTCCTGGATAAGCCTTTCTCACAGGCTTAGCAGCCAGCAAAAATCCTGGACAGGCCTCTCTCAGAGACCTAGCATCCAGAGCGCTCCCGGATAGGCCTCTCACAAACGCTTAGCAACCAGGAGCTAGTTACCACAGTTTAGAGTGTAGAATAGAGTTCAGTCTAACGGTGTCAGAACTTTTAGATATAAATGCGTCCTCCAAACGAGTCACCAGGCCCTCCCAAGAGACCAACCTTCATCCTGGCTCTCTCCAGCAAGGGTCCTCCCCTGGATCTCCTCAGCTTGACTCGGCTTCCTCCACACAGGCAAGACAGCCTAAGGACCACCGCAGGAACAGTAGACCCCAGACAGGCTTCTGGGCCTACTTGCATAGCTCACTTCAGCAGCATGTCCCCAGGCCAGGAGGGCCCCTAGGTAAGAGAGAGAGCACATGGCCCAGCCCAAATAATACCCCCTTCCCAGAATGCACAACGGCCAGGAACCTCCTACTGGGCTGTTCTGGAAGAAAGAATAATTATTCATAACTCAACTTAGTTGTACTTCTCATACTGGCCTTTGGTACCAGTGGCACCTACTGACAACAGTGTGAAATGCACCTTATTGAGATTAGGACAAGACCAACTAATTATACAATCAATCTGAGCTATTTACAGCTCAGCCAAAAACTAAATTTGCATTATAGACCCACTAAATTTGCATTATAGCCCCATTATAGCCCCACTTTTAGTAACAGTGGGGCTGCATATAAAAACATGAATATTCATTTTCTAGGCTAATAGCAATTGGTGGTCAAATAAATGGCATGGGTCTTGAGCAGAGCTATGGAGAAAATACACCAAAGCAAAAAAATGTAAAAATTCCATTTAGTTGGGGAGCAGCAACTTAAATAATGCTTAAAGGGCAACACTGTAAATGCTACATTTCTTTAAATAAAAATCTATCTAGCAAGGTGCTGTACATTACAATATTACTATGTTAGTAATACAGTATCAAGACTGACAGATATATCAAAAAAGATGACTAGCAAATAATCATAAATATGGTCTGTAAACAGTAGAAATACGCCTAAAAGTTACTTACCTCCGGTTACTGTGTGTTCATGATCTCCGTTGACAACTAAGACTCAGGCTTCTTAAGCAGTTGTTGGAAATCACAGGCATACCCCACTTTTAAGTACACAATGGGACCAGAGCATGCATGTAAAATGAAAATGTACTTAAAGTGAAGCAATACCTTTTTTCACTTCTCAATGCATGTAAATACACTAGCTCTATGGGAAATCTTGGTCAGCTTTACAAGGCACTGCTCTCGAACCATAAGTGACAAGGACACCAAACTTGGGCAGTACGTTAAGGGGACCCAGGACTACGACAAGGTAGATTACCTAGGCAAGATGGCCCACCCCAAAATCGGATATGTTGTAGTCCTCGGCCCCCTCTCGATGCTCCCTGAATTCGGTGTCCTGTCACTTATGGTTCGGGAGCATTGCCATGTCAAGCTGACCAAGATTTCCCAAAGACATCAATGTAAAATGTTAAAAACTGGGAGCAGTGCCATGTCAAGCTGATCAAGATTTGTGTCCGTGCTCACAAGAAGGTGTTTCAGTCTTTGGCTAAAAGTTTGTTAGAAAATCAATTATAAAGGTTAGGCTTGTAATACATCAAATACCTTGCTCTCCACAGCTCTTGCAGTCTTCCATCATTCTGTCCATCATGTAACCACTTTTCTCTGGTCTTCCTATGGATCAAATTGGAGACAGCCTGTGGAATGGAAAACAAAGCAGATTATTTGTTCCTTCTAATAATACATAAACCATAGACCCTGGCCCTTCGGCTTCAGTCTTTCCTCTAAGTAGCTTATTGCCTGGATCACTGACCAACACTTTGCCACCAGCCTGTATTTACTTCTGACCCTCCCAAAGAACATCAATAGGGAGGAGAGGAAATATACTGATATTTCCCAGGAGATCACTGCTGTTTATTTTGGAAGGCTTGATGTTATAGAGCCTCACTTTCCACTGTTGCTGAGAAGTATCCACTAACCAATCAGAGTCCCACCCCTGTCCTGAAGCTCATCTGCCAATGCAAATATAACTTCAAATCTTCCTGCCAGATTCCCTCTGATTCCTACATAAGCTTCAGCTTCAGATATGTCACTCTTAGTTTCTATGTAATGGGAAGCAGTAACATGGTACCTGTTAAGCCCTGTTCTTTTGTGAACCTTATGTAAATACTAAACTCTGCACTCCAGCTGTGGAATCTGCATCTCAGCCCCAACCATCCTTTCATATGGTGTGCTTTTGGCTATTGGCCTAGAATTTAACAACATGACTGCCTGTGTGAGGACCTAATCTCACCCCCTTAGTGTATGTGTGGGTGTAAGCTTGCATATCTGGCCCTTCAATAGCCTGTTGTATCTTTCAATGCCTGTGGATGGTATGGGATGTAGCACAACCAGTATACTCAAGAGTCTTTGGCCTATTGTTGTACTGCTGATCCAGTGAAGTTTGAGTCATTATCACTTTGGACTTGATTGGGACAACCATAAGCAACCACAAGTTTCTGGAGCAGTTGAAGTGTTGCAGCTTAATCTGCAAATTTGCAAGGATGAACAAGCAAAAGTCCTGAATAGGTGTCCACTGCAGTACAATACTTCAGTCCATTGTTTCCATGTGGCAGTGGACTGATAAAGCCAATCTGCCAGATCTCTGCAGGCTTCTCACGCCGCTTAATCGACCCGGTAGAGCACTTTTGCAATGGCCATTGTCGCACTTCTCCACACACTGTACTGTTCCCTATTACAGTCTTTATCATGTCCATAAATATAGGCAATCCTCTCTGCTGTGCCCATTCATATGTTGCTTTCTGCCTTAAATGTCCGGATTGCTTGTGGGCCCAGTTGGCCAAGTTTATCAAGAGAAGATCAATTGGCACAACTGCTTTCACTTTAGTTTAGATAGTCAGTTTAGATAGTGACATGGGAAGAAGGATCCTCCTGAAGAGTCATCACTACAGCTTTCAACTCTGCATAATGACTGGACCCTCCGATTCCGATCTCCTGCAGGTCTATGTCTGTACTTGGGTTGTAGGCTGCTGCTGTCCATTTACACCCAGACAAGGCTACTATGGCTGAACCATCAGTGAGCCACAGTGACTCCTTCATGTCTTCTGACAGAGACTCAAAGGGTGGAGCCTCTTGAATGGGGGGTGACTGCAGCACAGGAATTTCATCTTCTGGCTGGGTGCTGGTCAAAGTAACAAGCCCTGCCAACTGTTTTGAAATATCTCTGACATCCCCAGCTGCAATACCCCCTCTTTCTTGAAGGTACCACTTCCATTTCATCAGTGTCTGGTTCTGGACTTCAGCTGCCCCAGTGGTCAGTCCATTATCTCTCACCCATTCTGCTATTGGCAATGCAGTTTGGATGGTGACTGTGTTCTTTCCTGTAATGGTCTCAACATGTTGAAGTGCTGTGTTTTATATCCCTTCTGTGCCCCTGTCAGTTGTTTGGACCAAAATCCAATGGGTATTGCTCTCAGTCCTTTCTTTTCATTTGGCTACCACAGACTCAAAGATATGGTACTATTCTGCTCCATGACATACAGCTGAAATGACACTCCTTGTCTCACAGGTCCTAATCCCTGATGCTGCAAATGGCTTCTTTAACAGCAAGAAATGTTTCCTTGTGACATTGTATATAGGCCTTAGAATCAGTCCAAGATGTGGGATGAATGATCTCTCCTGAATCCCATAGCTCCAATGAGCTTCTGTACCTCCTTTTTGGTAGTAGGTGGTGATTCCTAGGAATTTAACCTCTGTGGCAGGTTGGCACATACCTGGTGGGGGAGTTTGATATGCAGGGAACAGCCTCTCTTACACCTCTGACTCGAGAACCCCTGGTAGAGCAGACAGGTAACTCGGGAGTGCAGAGTGACACCAGTGCTTGGCAGGATTGCTGATGTGGTTGCTGGTAGGAACCTCCAAGGATACTGTAGGAAGCCATAGACTGGAAGATAGGTCAGCAGACAGTGACGCAGAGCACTGTAGATGGATCACAGAAAGGATGCAGGCAGGCAGGGTCATACACAGATGAGCAGGTCAGGAACTGATGCGTAGGCAGAGAAGTCTAGAGCACAAGCCAGGTCGGCAGCAGGCAGGCAGCAGGGTGCCAAGGAGCAGGTAGAAGAGTAGTCAGGGACAAGCTGAGGTTAGATACAGGAAGATAGCAGAAGTAATCAGTAACAAGCCAAATAGTCGCAGGAACAGATACTTCAGAAAAATAGGTGGCAGGGATCACAGGAAATGCTGTAGACCAAACAACACTGATCTTGCTCACAAGCTTAGTTTAAATAACCAGTTTGGCGCGGGGATCCGTGCTTGTGCGTGCCCGTGCATGCCATTGGCGCTTGCAAACGTGCACTAGCTTGCAAAACATTTCTCAAAGAAGCCTTTCTATTGCAATCTTCCTGACATTATTTATTATTTGGTTTTGGACACATGTATGCACTTTATATTAGCTATTTATTAAAGAGTGGCGCGAGGTTCACTTTAATCACGATCTTCCTGACATTACCCCTCCCAATGGGCAGCCTACGGATGGCCCTACTGGGCCAACTTGACAGGGTGAGCCCTTTTAAAAAGCCTGGATAAGTCTTTTGGTCGTGTATATTGCTTTCAGGTTCCCACATATTTTCCTCCAGTCCATACCCCTTAATCAGGAACTGAATTTGGTTACCCCTCTTCCTGCAATCCAGAATTGCCTCCACTTTGAATTCCTCTTCCCCATTGATTAGTACCGGCTCAGGTGGGCCAACATTTCGCTCAGGGAAGACATCAGGAATAGCAGGCTTTAGCAGGGTGCAGAGTGGCATGAGTGCTTGGCAGAATAGCTGATGTGGTTGCTGGTAGGAACCTCCGAGGTTACTGTAGGAAGCCACCAACTGGAAGGTAGGTCAGCAGAGCTGAAGCAGAAGCAGAACACTGTAGATGGATCACAGACAGGATACAGGCAGGCCGGGTCATACACAGACAAGCAGGTCAGGAACTGATGCGTAGGCAGAGGGGAAGTCAGAGCACAAGCCAGGTCGGCAGCAGGTGGGCAGTGGGGTTCCAAGGGGCAGGCAGAAGAATAGTCAGGGACAAGTCAAGGTCAGATGCAGGCAGATAGCAGGCGTAATCGGTAACAAGCCAAGTAGTCACAGGAACTTCAGAAAAACAGGTGGCGGGGATCACAGGAAATGCTGTAGACCAAACAGCAATGATCTTGCTCACAACCTGAATTTAAATAGCCAGTTTGGTGCGGGGATTCATGCACGCGTCCGTGCACGTGCATGCCCCTGCATGCTCATTGGTGCTTGCAAACATGCACCAGCTTGCATACCTTTTCTCAAAGAAGTCTTTCTAAGGTGATCTTCCTGACATTGGTCCTTGGAGTTTGTCTCTGTTGATAGCCCACCCTCTGTTCTCTATGTGCTGTATCAGCAGGTGCAGTACTTCAGTTGCATCTTCTTACATCCCAGAGATCATGATGTCATTAATGTAGTGAAACACAGCGACTTTCGAATTCAGGAAACTTAAATCTTGGGCGATTAGTCCATGATAAATCATTGGAGAATGAAGATAGCCTTGCGGAAGGTCAGTGAAAGTGTACTGGCAGCTGTCCCACACAAAGGAAAACTGGTCCTGACACTCTGGGCCTATCAAAATCGAAAAGAAAGAATTATCACAGCATGATATTCACCTGCCTCTTTAGCAATTTTTTCAACAATTGAGATCATATCCGGCACAGCTGACGTCAATGGAGGTGCCACTTTGTTTAGACCTCTGTAGTCCACAGTCATTCTATATGTCCCATCAGGTTTCTTTACTGGGAACACCAGAGATGAGAAAGGTCATACAGCAGGTCTAAGGATCCCTACTCTTAACAATTCTTAAATAGTCTCCCCAATTTCTTTGTGGCCTCCAGGAAGTCTGTACTGCTTGAGGCAGACTGGCTTCTCTGGTGGAGGAATGTAGACAGGGGTCCATTTCGCATGACCTCTGATGACAGCCTTCACCACCCTAACCAGATATGCTTTATCAGAATGCCTGAATATGAATGTACCCCTTTCAGTCTGAAGTGACTGACCTTGAAGTACATGCATCCCAAGAATATTTTTGGGTAACTCGGATACCAAAACATTATCCCAAAATCCTGGTCCCTTGCCAATAGCCAATTTCACCCATGTCCTAACTGCTGGTGTGGTTTGCCCTCCCAAACCTTCTATATAAATCAATATTCCGTTGTGATGGCAAGGATTTCCTTGCAAAAGTGAAACTTCAGCTCCAGTATCAACTAAAGCCATCACATGCGTAGGAGAAGATGACTTCCACCACTATACAATGACGGGTGCATATGGGCAGGGCTGGCCCAAGACATTGTGCTGCCTAGGTCCAAGAAAAAAATGCTGCGCCCCCTCCACCCCAAACGAAAAAAAAATCAAGTCCAAAAATGTGGCTAGGTTCACATTCACATCAGTGTGGGTGCGAGAATCATGGCGTATAAATTGCACATGTTCCCACGCCTGTATAAACGACACTCTGCTTGAAGAAAACATGTGGGAGTGCCATAAACTCTTAATGGCACCCCCATGTACTGAAAAATACGGTATGATTTCCTGCACACATAAACACAAAAGCACCATGCAGTTTCTTTTCCGCTAAAGTTGAGCGAACCCGGACTGTAAAGTTCAGGTCAGTACCGGACTTTGGGGTGTCTGTGATTGGCCAGTGCATCATGTGACCCAGACTATTTTTGGCGCCTGTTGAATAGCTGCAAGGCAGCCAATAAACAAGCGTTTCACTCGTTTACCCTTAGAAGCCATCACAGCCATGCCTACTAATGGCATGGCTGTGATAGGCTAGTGCATCATGTGACCCAGCCTCTATATGAGCTGGAGTATGCCGCATGTCACATCGTCTCGGGCTAGTGTAGGTAGAGCATTCTGCCGGTGCTGTGAGGGACAGAATCCCGATCTAATATCATCTCATCCTGCATTACAGACAGATTCCTAGCGGTGCTGTGAGGGGAAAGCTTAGCGTTCTAAAACCATCTGATACTGGACTAGGTAGAGTTTACTAGTGCTGTGAGGGATAGATTACCGATCTAATATCGTCTCATCCTCCATTACAGACAGGTTCCTGGCGGTGCTGTGAGGGGAAAGCTTAGAGTTCTAAAACAATCTGATACTGGACTAGGTACAGTTTACTAGTGCTGTGAGGGGCAGATCATTGTTCTAAAATCATCTCCTAGTGCTATAGGGAGAGGTTCCTGTTGGTGGTGTGAGGGAGAGATTATTATTCTAAAATCCTTTCCTACTGCTATAAGGAGAGGTTCCTGCTGGTGCTGTGAGGGACAGATTATTGTTCTAAAATGATCTTCTAGTGCTATAGGGAGAGGTTCCTGCTGGTGCTGTGAGGGACAGATTATTGTTCTAAAATGATCTCCTAGTGCTATAGGGAGAGGTTCCTGCTGGTGCTGTGAGGGACAGATTATTGTTCTAAAATCATCTCCTACTGCTATAGGGAGAGTTTCCTGCTGGTGCTGTGAGGGACAGATTATTGTTCTAAAATCATCTCCTTGTGCTATAGGGAGAGGTTCCTGCTGGTGCTTTGAGGGACAGATTATTGTTCTAAAAAGAGGGATATCGTGATCCTGTACAAAAATCTTGTTATTAGACAGGGAGTTTCGTGGTCGTCC
>BLSH010277071.1:177419-206342 GCA_018402905.1 Glandirana rugosa | reverse complement strand
TATTAGACAGGGAGTGTCGTGGTCGTCCTTGGAGAGGGATATCGTGATACTGGTTCTCAACTCCGGTCCTCGGGACCCCCCAACAGGCCAGGTTTGCAGGATAACTGAAATACATCACAGGTGATATAATTTGCTGCTCAGTGATTGCAGTGTTCTAGTCTATATCTCCCCAAGGTAATACTTAAAATCTGGCCTGTTGGTGGGTCCCGAGGACCGGAGTTGAGAACCACTGTGCTAGAGGGAGAGGTCCCTGCTGCTCCTGTGAGGGACAGATTATTGTTCTAAAATCATCTCATCATAGTGCTATAGGGAGAGGTTCCTGCTGGTGCTGTGAGGGACAGATTATTGTTCTAAAATCATCTCCTACTGCTAGAGGGAGAGTTTCCCGCTGCTCCTGTGAGGGACAGATTATTGTTCTAAAATCATCTCCTACTGCTATAGGGAGAGGTTGCTGCTGGTGCTGTAAGGGGCAGATTATTGTTCTAAAATCATCACATACTGCTAGAGGGAGAGGTTCCTGCTGGTGCGGTGAGGGACAGATTATTGTTATAAAATCATCTCCTACTGCTAGAGGGAGAGTTTCCCACTGCTCCTGTGAGGGACAGATTATTGTTCTAAAATCATCTCATTATAGTGCTACAGGGAGAGGTTTCTGCTGGTGCTGTGAGGGACATATCATTGTTCTAAAATCATCTCCTACTGCTAGAGGGAGAGGTTCCTGCTGCTCCTGTGAGGGACAGATTATTGTTCTAAAATCATCTCCTACTGCTATAGGGAGAGGTTGCTGCTGGTGCTGTGAGGGACAGATTATTGTTCTAAAATCATCACATACTGCGAGAGGGAGAGGTTCCTGTTGGTGCTGTGAGGGGCAGATTATTGTTCTAAAATCATCACATACTGCTAGAGGAAGAGGTTCCTGCTGCTCATATGAAGGACAGATTATTGTTCTAAAAGCATCTCATCATAGTGCTACAGGGAGAGGTTCCTGCTGGTGCTGTGAGGGACAGATTATTGTTCTAAAATCATCTCCTACTGCTAGAGGGAGAGGTTGCTGCTGGTGATGTGAGGGGCAGATTATTGTTCTCAAATCATCACATACTGCTAGAGAGAGAGGTTCCTGCTAGTGCTGTGAGGGGCAGATTATTGTTCTAAAATCATCACATACTGCTAGAGGGAGAGGTTCCTGCTGCTCCTGTGAGGGACAGATTATTGTTCTAAAATCATCTCATCATAGGGCTATAGGGAGAGGTTCCTGCTGGTGCTGTGAGGGACAGAGTATTGTTCTAAAATCATCCCCTACTGCTAGAGGGAGAGATTCCTGCTGCTCCTGTGAGGAACAGATTATTGTTCTAAATTCATCTCATCATAGTGCTACAGGGAGAGGTTCCTGCTGGTGCTGTGAGGGACAGATTATTGTTCTAAAATCATCACATACTGCTAGAGGGAGAGGTTCCTTCTGGTGCTGTGAGGGGCAGATTATTGTTCTAAAATGATCACATACTGCTAGAGGGAGAGGTCCCTACTGCTCCTGTGAGGGACAGATTATTGTTCTAAAATCATCTCATCATAGTGCTATAGGGAGAGGTTCCTGCTGGTGCTGTGAAGGACAGATTTTTGTTCTAACATCATCTCCTACTGCTAGAGGGAGAGGTTCCTGCTGCTCCTGTGAGGGACAGAGTATTGTTCTAAAATCATCTCATCATAGTGCTACAGGGAGAGGTTCCTGCTGCTCCTGTGAGGGGCAGATTATTGTTCTAAAATCATATCATACTGGTGTAGGGAGAGGTTTCTGCTGCTGGTGTGAGCGGTGCATTTCTTGTACAAAAATAAAAAGTGCATCTACGTTGCTGTTTTAAAAAAAAAAAGAAGAATGTATTCTTCTTTTTTTTGTATTAATAAATAGTGCGACATAGTACATTTGTGGCCAGAATGAGGAGAGTGTCAAATAAGGGACGTGGTTGTTGTGCTGCTGGTGCTGCTGGTGTTGGTGGTGTTGGTGAAGTTCCTGTTGCAAGGAGAGGATGTGGTCGATTTGTGCCAGCTACACGCACAAGTGAAACACCTTCTTCAGGTGCGAGTAGCCGACAGAACCTTCAACGTTATATGGTAGGCCCAAATGCCACTCAACGAATGGTGAGGCCAGAAAAAGTACAGGCGCTAGTAGATTGGGTGGCTGACAATGCCTCCAGTTCCTTCACATTGTCTCCCACCCGGTCCCTTGATGAAAGCTCAGAGTTGGCGCCTGAACCCCATGGACATCTGTCTTTCACCTCAGCCCCTTGTAAATCAGCCAAGCAGTCTGAGCCCCAAGTCATGCAACAGTCTCTTTTGATGACTCTCCTGGTGTGCTTTCCGTGGGCCATCCACATAGCCCTGCCCCAGAAGTTGAAGACATTGAGTGCACCGATGCCCAACCACTTCTGTTGCAGGATGAGCACATGGAAACACCAGAGCAGCACGTCTCTGATGATGACCAAACACAGGTGCCAACTGCTGCGGCTTTCCACAGTGTGCAGACTGACAAGGAGGGCAGTGGTGAAGGGTGGGTGGAAAATGATGTGGAGGAGGATGATGAGGTCCTAGACCCCACATGGAATGAAGGTCATGTGAGTGACGTGTGCAGTTTGGAGGAAGAGGTGGTAGTCGCACAGAGGCACCAGCACAGCAAAAGAGGAAGCAGGTTGCAAAAGCGGATCGAGCGTCCCCTAGACAGTATGCCTGCTACTACCCACCGCACCCAGGGACCTAGCACACCAAAGGCAGCTCAAAGGCGTTCCCCGGCGTGGCAGTTCTTCAGACAATGTGCTGACGACAAGACACGAGTGGTTTGCATGCTGTGCAATGAGAGCCTGAAGCGAGGCATAAATGTTCTAAACCTGAGCACAACCTGCATGACCAGGCATCTACATGCAAAGCACGAGCTGCAGTGGAATAAGCACCTCAAAATCCAAGAAAGGTCTAGGCCTCCTCCTGCTTCCTCTTCTGCTGCTGCCTCGGCCTCTTCCTCCACCTCTACAGTGCCAGTGTCACCTGCCACCCAGCAAACAGACGATATGACAGCAACACCACCATGTCCGCCACCGTCCCAAAGCATTTCCACACGGTCCCATGGAAGCTTACAGCTGTCCATCTCCCAAACACTGGAGAGAAAGATGAAGTACCTCCCCCCCCCACCCACCCACGATCCCTGGCCCTGAATGCCAGCATTTCAAAATTCCTGGCCTTTGAAATGCTGTCATTCTGTCTGGTGGATAGGGACAGTTTTAAAAACCTGATGGCGGTGGCTGTCCCACAGTACGTGGTTCCCAGCCACCACTACTTTTCCAGGTGAGCCATCCCTTCCCTACACAAACAAGTCGGGGATGAGATCAAGTGTAAGTGTGCACTGCCCATCTGTGGCAAGGTCCACATAACCACTGATATGTGGACCAGTAAGCACGGGCAGGGACGCTGTATCTCGCTAACTGCACACTGGGCAAATGTAGCGACTGATGGGCCTGAAGCGGCTAGCCGTTTGGCGCATGTCCTTCCTCCACCAAGGATTGCAGGGCATTTCTCTTTGCCTCCTGTTGCCTCCTCCTCCTACTGAGCTTCTTCCTCCTCCTCCTCTACCACCTCCTCATCCGCTCAGCGTAACACCTTCACCACCAACTTCAGCACATCCAGGGGGAAACTACAGCAGGCTGTTTTAAAACTGATATGTTTGGGGGATAAACCCCACACTGTGCAGGAGCTGTGGACGGGCATTGAACAACAGACCGGTGAGTGGTTGTTGCCACTGAGCCTCAAGTGGTGTGCGATAATGGGTGAAATCTCGTAGCAGCTCTGGGCCTGGCCGGTTTGACGCACATCCCTTGCCTGGCGCATGTGCTGAATTTGGTGGTGTAGAAATTTCTAACAAACTACCCGGATATGTCAGAGCTGCTGCAGAAAGTGCGGGCCGTCTGTGCGCGCTTTATGCGTTCTCACCCTGCTGCTGCTCGCCTGTCTGCGCTGCAGCGGAACTTCGGCCTTCCCGCTCACCGCCTCCTATGCGACATGCCCACAAGGTGGAACTCCACCTTGCACATGCTGGAGAGACTGTGTGAGCAGCAGCAGGCAATAGTGGAGCTTCAGCTGCAGCACACACGGGCCAGTTGCTCTGCGGAACAGCAGCACTTCACCACCAATGAGTGGGCCTCCATGCGAGACCTGTGTACCATATTGTGGTGTTTCGAGTATTCCACCAACATGGCCAGTGCCGATGACGCTGTTCTCAGCGTTACTATCCCACTTCTATGTCTCCTTGAAAAAACACTTCGGGCGATGATGGAAGAGGATGTGGCACAGGAGGAAGAGAGGTCATTTCCACGGTTTTCAGGCCAGTCATTCACAAGTGGCTCGGAGGGTGGGTTCCTGCACCAGCATAGGCCAGGTAACAAATTTTCAAGCCAGGGCACAGTTCTGGAGGATGAGGAGGACGAGGAAGATGATGAGGAGGAGGAGGAACCGTGTTCACAGCAGGGTGGCACCCAACACAGCTCGTGGGCATCACTGGAGCGTGGCTGGGGGGATACGGAGGACACAGATGATACACCTCCCACAGAGGACAGCTTGTCTTTGCCTCTGGGCAGCCTTGCACACATGAGCGACTACATGCTGCAGTGCCTGCTCAACGACAGCCCAGTTGCCCACATTGTAACTTGTGCTGATTACTGGGTGACCACCCTGCTGGATCCCCATTATAAGGACAACGTGCCGTCTTCAATTAACTCACTGGAGCATGATCGGAAGATGCGCGACTACCAGCACACGCTGGTAGACGCGCTGCTGAGGGCATTCCCAAATGACACCGGGGGCTCAGTGGAAGCACAAGGCAAAGGCTGAGGAGGAGGAAGAGGTCACCAACGCAGCTGTGGCACCACCAGCACCTCAGAAGGCAGGGTTAGCATGGCCGAAATGTGGCAAAGCTTTGTCAGCAGCACGCCACAACAAACAGCACCACCAGCTGATAGGCAACGTCTTAGCAGGAGGCAGCATTTCAGCAACATGGTGGAACAGTATGTGTGCACACGCCTACACGTACTGACTGATGGGTCTGCCCCATTCAACTCCTGGGTCTCCAAATTGGGCACATGGCCTGAGCTTGCCCTTTATGCCTTGGAGATGCTGGCCTTCCCTGCAGCCAGTGTATTGTCTGAGCGTGTGTTTAGCACGGCAGGGGGGCGTTATCACAGACAAGCTCAGCCACCTCTCCACAGCCAATGTGGACAAGCTAACGTTTATTAAAATGGACCAGGCATGGATCCCACAAGACTTGTCTGTACCTTGTGCAGAATAGCCATTTAGACCGGCCTCACACAGCCATTGGTATACTTGTTTTTTTGAATATGTCTCAATATTTTGGGGGCTACCCTAATTAGTAAAAAAACAAACAAACACAAAACAGTGTTGGCTACCTCCTCCTCCTTCTCCTCCTCCTCCACCGCCACTTCCACCTACACTGCCACGATCACAGCCTAGTCAACCTCTAAGCTCCTACTCCACATCCACCTCCTCCTATTTTTTTTATGTGATGTTAAGTTATTTCCCTATCCACATTTGTTTGCAGGGCATTTGTCCTACTCTTACCCTCATTATGCTTCCTTTTGCAGCCCTCTAGCCCTTTCCAGGACTTTTTTACACCCATTTTTGTGCCCAAAAGTTCGGGCCACCATTGACTTCAATGGGGTTCGGGGTCCGGGGTAAAGTTCGGTACCGAACCCAAACTTTTCCGCGAAGTTCGGCCGAACCAGACGAACCCGAACATCCAGGTGTCAGCTCAACTCTATTTACAGCCACATTTAAAAAAAGCTTCAGGAAACATAGGTACAGTAGCCTCAGTTTTTGCACATTAGCTCCATTAGTTTTGTGTGGGCTGGAGGGGGCAGTTCTCTTTAGCCAATGATCAGCACTTGGTGAGAGAGACCTGCCCTGAGTAAATATAGTGCAGCCCTGCTGATAGTGGGTTGCACTTTATTTAATAAAGGCAAGTCCCTCTCATTGACAAGATGTACATTACATCACTACTGTGATCCTGACAGGACCGGCTACTCAGCAGTACTGGCAGTGGCTGGTGCTCCTGAGCATACACTATACAATCTGATTGTACAATCTCTGCACAACTTACCAAAACATTGTAATATATGGACAAACCTAAACAATTAATTGAAGTACAGGGTGGGCCATTTATATGGATACACCTTAATAAAATGGGAATGGTTGGTGATATTAATTTCCTGTTTGTGGCACATTAGTATATGTGAGGGGGGAAACTTTTCAAGATGGGTGGTGACCATGGCGGCCATTTTGAAGTCGGCCATTTTGAATCCAACTTTTGTTTTTTCAATAGGAAGAGGGTCATGTGACACATCAAACTTATTGTGAATTTCACAAGAAAAACAATGGTGTGCTTGGTTTTAATGTAACTTTATTCTTTCATGAGTTATTTACAAGTTTCTGACCACTTATAAAATGTGTTCAATGTGCTGCCCATTGTGTTGAATTGTCAATGCAACCCTCTTCTCCCACTCTTCACACACTGATAGCAACACCGCAGGAGAAATGCTAGCACAGGCTTCCAGTATCCGTAGTTTCAGGTGCTGTAGTTTTCCTGTCTGGCCTTGACCTTATCTACTGCTCTGACAGGTTTTGTTTTAGTCTCTTGCTCCCCCAACTTGGTTAAGAGGGTAGTGGCTTCATGAATCTTGCTGTTTAATCCCAGGCCTCCCAGCAAGGACAATAAAGGAGCCCTGAGATTAAATGGCACAGACTTCATTAGCTTAGAGCACAGAACAGATGTAAAGGATTCCATATCTGGACCCATCCACTCTGGAAACGTATTTATTCTGGTTACAAAACCATCTCACGTTACCTGGTAATACCCTCTCCCATTGTTCTCCATCTCCAGTAGTAGGTATTTTCTCTCATTATAGAGACTCAGAATTCAGAGTTAGGAACTACAGAAAACAGGGTGCCTTGGTGGGGCCTGCAGCTTACACATGTATGTGTGCAGACTAAACCCCTGTCATTAACACAAATTGTTAGACAGGTAAATTCGGTTGGTCACTGGCTGGTTGTTAAGTTTGAGCTTGGAAATCTCTTTGAATTTTTTTGACTAGCATATACTCTGACTATTCCATCTCTCATGAGGTCTAACAGTAAAAAATTCACACTAAACTCTCTGGCTTTTTGAATGGCCTGACGCAATTTTGGATCATGGGTTAACACTCTCATAGCCACTGCTTCCCTACCTGAAGAAAACAATACTGTCTCCCCCTTACCTAGCACAAGCTACACAGCACACCACAGAAAAACAGGTCTTCAGTTGAATTATAGCACACTATGCGGAACGAGCCCCCAATTGTTTTGCTTGCGTCTATCTAGCAAGGTTACTTTGTGGTATAAGCAAGGAAGCTCAGACCTCTGCAGTATATAAATGTGCTTTTACTGAACAAAATTGCTGTAAATTACAATATTACAATGTTAGGTATACAGTATCAAGACTGACAGATATATCAAGCAAGATGCATAGCAAATAAGGAGAAACTATGGTCTGTAAATGGTAGAAATGCGCTTAAAATTTACATAACTCTGGTTGCTATGTGTTCATGATCTCCATTGACAACTAAGACTCAGGCTTCTTAAGCAGTTGATGGAAATCAGGTATCTTTCTTCTAGGCTGGCTACAGACTTTTCCTGATTCTAATGCATGATGAAGTCCTCTTGGTCTTAAGGCACGATGGGAGTCTTCTGGTCTTAAGGCATGACGAGAGGCTTCTCTATCAGTCTCTGCTGCTGCTTTTATTTGGGCTTTTGTTGACAATGGTTACAAACTAATTTACAGTACCTTAACAACCGACTGCCAACTGTTTCAGGACAGCCTGTGTACTTGTTACCAAGGCATTAGTTTGAGAAGCATCCTCAAACAAACACAACAGTTTTCCCTTAAAACTAGTCTGATGGAGAAAATCATCCATTTAAAATATAATATATATATATATATATATATATATACAGAGCCCAAAATTTCAAGTCCTGAGCTACTAGCCAGGCCTTAAGGGTTACTCGCCACCAGTTGCCCCACCCAACCCCTACCCTGCCCCACCCCTAATTCCATCCCTAAACACGCCCTCATAAATTATCTCATGAAAATACACTTAAATGTTTTATGCAGAATTAAGTTACAAAAATAAATATTAACAACAACTTTATCAGTGCCCATCAGTGCAGCCTCACCTGTGCTCATCAATGCAGCCTCTCCTGTGCCCAACAATGCAGCCTATCGGTGTCCATCAATGCCGCTTCACCTGTGCTCAACAATGCAGCCTACCTGTGTCATCAATGCCGCTTCACCTGTGCCCAACAATGCAGCCTACCTGTGTCCATCAATGCTGCTTCACCTGTACCCAACAATGCAGCTTACCTGTGTCCATCAATGCCACTTCATTTGTGCCCAACAATGCAGCCTACCTGTGCCCAACAATGCAACCTACCTGTGTCCATCAATGCTGCTTCACCTGTGCCCAACAATGCAGCCTACCTGTGCCCAACAATACAGCCTACCTGTGCTCAACAATGCAGCCTACCTGTGCCCATCAATGCTGCCTACCTTTGCAGGGGAAGAGAGAGGAGAGGAAGAGGATCAGAGGATCCTCGCTGTAACAGCTTTCATTTGAATTGCCGAGTGTTCCCATCGCTCGCCGTAACATACAGCCCCACCTCCTGCCCCAGGTATTTTGCTACACATCAAACATCCTGGCATTGGACGGGTGATCTGTCTATCAAAGTGCCTGGGCCAGGAGATGGGGCTGTGTGTGACAGTGAGTGCGGGGAACAGTCGCCAATTCTAATGAGAGCTGTTACAGCGTTGTTCCTTGGATCATTTATGATCCAGCCGCCTGCTCTCTTCTCTCTTCCCCGGGGTGATCACTGGAAGAACGGCTCCCACCCAACCCCACCTGCCGGCGGTGCTCACCCTCCCCCCATTTCCGAGTCAACCCACGCTCGCCAGCCCTCATTTTCCACTCGCAAAATGCAAGTAGGCAAGTGGAAAATTTGAGGGCTGATATATATATACTGTATATCAAATGCAACACAAGGGGATGCCCTGCCTGTGGAATGATGCATCTGTACATAGTATAGAACCTTCCCCAGTAACTCTCACATATAAGGCCAAGATAAAAAATACTGCTGGCTGCTTTATTTTGTTTGTAAACAAAGTGGACAGGAATTTCCTTCATCTATACAAGGCAGCTTCTGTCAATCAAAGCCAGTGTCGAGATGGGGGGGCGAGCCCTGCTGTCTGTCTATAGATGCAGACAGCGAGGCTTGCGAGCGAGCCTGCACAAGTGCCCCCATAGAAAGTGTCTTTCTATGGCAGCATACATCTGAAAGGAGGAGCCAGGAACGCCAACCAGGGACTCAAGAATAGGAGGTTCACGGTTGCTGTGTGCTACAGAGCAGGTGAGTATAAACCTGTTTGGTATTTAAAGAAATTAAGAAAAGCATTGATAATCACTTTCATTGATAAAGATAAACTATTAACACTTATATTTCTGAAAGCATTCTTAAGTTACAGTATTTTTTCACACCGGCCTAAAACCTTTGCACACTAATACAGTAGAACCTCAGATTGCGAGTAACAAGGTTAATATCTCTTTCTCATCCTGACATTATTTTGTTCTCCTTTTTCCCCCTTCTCCCTTTTCCCCCTTCTCTCCAGACCCCTCCTTCAGTAAAAATATTTCTATCCACAGAGATTCACCCATTCGATATACATATGTTAAATTTAACAGCCATGTCTCTTGCCGTTTAGGAATGCTGTCCTTATTTTTATTTTATTTATTTTTATTTTATTTTATTTTTTCTCTAGAACCCCCTTTTTTTTGAAGGATGGGGTCTCATTTTGTGGCGGGATGGCCAGCCTTGGATCCCCATGTTAGGAGTCTGTACAGACGGGGGGGGATATATCCCAGGGGCCAGCTGAGTGGTGTCTCCAGCCCCCCTCTCCCTTCCCCTCGGGGGGTTGTCCTCCTTTCTGTCATCTAACATGTCTACACATTCCCCCTTCTTGCACTCCACCAGGGGAATCTGGTTCCTTTCCCCCTTGGTTCGAGTGGTTTCCCTCTTTTTGCCCTTCCATTCTGGGCTGCACCACATCTCGGTCTGGTCTGTTCCTCTCCGACCCAACAGATGGCGCTCTCACGGCCTACCCAATCATTCATTGGGAGATCGTGGTGGTAAGGATGGGTCTCACGGATCCCCACACTTGTGTGGTGATGCTCTGATCCCCTACCATTTCCATGGAAGGATTTTGTAAGATGGTGGCATGTGAGTCACAGCTTGCGCTGTCGGCGTGACGCAGACTATGGATGCGCATGACTTCGGTGTGCGTGCCGCACTCGCGAATGCGCGGTGGCACCTTACATGTCTGCAATCACCCGGCTAGGTCAAATGCTGGCTGATTGGAGTTGTCCTCATATAGGGTCACCTGTGAGCACTCTTGCTCACAGCACCCATTTGTCTGGGATAAAGCTGGAGACGGTGCGGAGTTTGCAAGAGGTAGGAGCAGCATTGAATGCTTTGACATTTCATTATCTGGATAAATTGATTTACTATCTTGTGGACGAGCGCTGGCTCTGTCCTATATCTAATCTTGTTATATCAATCTCTCAGCAAACTTTTCTTTTCCTTGCTGTTTATCTCTTTCATTTTTATTTTTATCTGCCAGGGCTCTCTGGGTAGTGGAGGTATATATTTTATGTACCCCATCCATGATCTCCCTAGCTGAATCGCTGAATCCTCTGTTTTCACTGGAGCATTTGTTGGGATTTCAATCCAACTAGTCCAGGATCGGTTTGCACTCCTGATAATTATGACAATTATGTCAGTTTTTTGTATATGACAGTTGATAATCATGTGCACTTCACTGATGCACTTACACGCCAATCAAAGCCCAGGTGTTTGCCTCCCCCCCTTTTGCATTGTTTCCATCAACTTGTTTTCTCCGTCTAGAGTACTTTGATTCATCTTTTCATTTTTTAGTTATTATTTTTTCTCACTTTCTCTTTTTAGAGAGATACATTCAGTATCATTTAAGGAACAATTAGGATTATATATTGCACCTATGTTCTTCAATGATTAGAGGTTCACTCTGCAGCCTTCATTTTCCCACCTTTGAACAACCTTACTCCCGCTGGCATATAAATTTAACTTTTTCTCTAGCTCATATAGGTAAGTTGCGATATCTTCAATAGGACTTGCTTTTCTGGTTGTGGAGGCATGGCTGCATAATAATGCTACTCTGTTATACGTTTTTCATTTTTTGTCTTATATATGTATGTAATGCATTGTGAATTGATTGTTTGTTTTCTGTATCCATTTAGAACTTATACATGTCTCACTGTTCCTGAGGAAGCATATAGAGAAATATGTAGAACCAAGGGACATCTTATCAAGTTATTCCCCATTTTTACTCTCTGTATGTGGTAAAGAATATTGTTCCATGTGAAAAAAAGAAACAATTATTGGTGAAGAGAACCTTGACACTCTTCAAAATTTATGTACTATGAACAATAAAATTTTCTACTTTCTTACTTTTTTTTTTTAAATACTTGTGGCACCATAAAAATCCCCTCCTTTTTCTTAATCTTTATATATCTTCAAATATGAGATGAGGTGCCTCTTGGCCCATTGATGTAACCTAGTTTACAATTAATGTGCTACAGAGCAGGTAAGTATAAACCTGTTTGGTATTTAAAAAAATTAAGAAAAGCATTGATAATCACTTTAATTGATAAAGATAAACGATTAACACTTCTATTTCTGAAAGCATTCTTAAGTTACAGTATTTTTTCACACCGGACTAAAACCTTTGCACACTAATACAGTAGAACCTCGGATTGCGAGTAATGCGGTTAACAAGCGTTTCGCAATGCGAGCAGTTTTTTAAAAAGATCCTGACTCAGTCTCACAAAATGAGCAGGATTAAGCCTCTGTGCATGCAGTTCCGCATGTGGCCAGAGGTGCGGGGACGCTGGTGAGGCTCAGAGACCCTCGGAAGCATTCAGAAATACTTGGAAATCCTCAGAAATACCAAAAGTGTAAACAGTTCCTGAGCGTTTCCGAATTTTTACGAGCATCTACGAGCCCCACCAGTGCTACCACACCTCTGGCCACATGCGGTATTGCATACACCAGCGCCCCTGGACCTCTGGTCACATACAGTACTGCATTGACAAGCAGTCACTGTTGAATGAATTTCCATTGTTTCCTATGGGGAAACATGCTTTGATATACGAGTGATTTGGATTACAGGCATTCTCCTGGAACAGATTATGCTCATAATCCAAGGTTCCACTGTATATTGTAAGGGATTAGCTCAGTAGCGGGGTGTGCAGGACCCCCTGGATGGGTCGCAGCACAGTGAAGTAGGCACGGACTAACAGCAGGATCTTTGGGAAAGCAAAAACTGTTGTTTATTTACACGTCTGTGGTTACAATGTGCAGGCATCAAAACAGGTAATATAAAACAAAATAGAAAATAAGCCCTTGCCACTTTGGGCCTCTAACTACAAAGACATAGGAACCTGACTACTTGTTCTGCCACAGCTTACCGCTGCCCAGACACTTGGCGGTCACAGAGAAATTAATCTCACCATTCAGAGATATTGTGGCTCCCCAGTCTGTCGTGCACAGAAATCTGGTTTCAGGGCGGAGCTCCTTGTTGAAGCAACCTTGGGGTTTTATAGAGCCCTGAGTGCTTTATCTGTTACACCTGAGCTTGTTAACCCTCATTGAGCCCAAACAAGCTCACTACACAGCCCATACACAAAAGCAATCAGTGTACAGCATAAACCTGGGACAAATATATCTCCCATCCTGGATACAACCCATATATTTTCCTGGCTTAATGTCACAATATATAAACGTAGCAGGTACCTCTCCAGGCTGCCTGTTATGTCCCTCTATGGGTCTCTATCTCTCTCTACACGCACACGCACACGCACACACACACACAGGCATCAGGTTACTCTGCCCTTCTCTTGCGTTCCTATTGGCAGGAGGAAGAAAGCCAATAGAAGGAGTAGTTACAGAAACCAATCAATGGAGCTTTGACAAGCAGCAATTGCAAAGGAGTGTGGAATATGATGTTCCAGCACAGAGCTGCCTGGTTGACTTTCAGTGGGGCAGAAGTACAGAACCCAGCGGGAATTGTGGCTAGAAGAAATTTCTGGGAGGAGAACAGCATTCTGGGAGAGACTATAAGAATCAAGGTTTTGGGCATGGCACGCTCTCTTGGGACCGACGTGAATCTGTGTGCAGGGAATCTGTTGCGGGACACTGCCTCCATTGTGGCCTGCTTCTACAGATACCTGGAGGAATACCAGTGGACAGCATGATTACCTTGTCCTACAACAGCCTGAAGGACGTTCCTGTTCCATCCACCCTGCAGGGGTGCCAGATCCGTATGACCCATGGTGTGGTGCGGTGGAGGCCGGAGACCTTCCCTTGAGCCAGATATGAGAGAGATCATCATAATCATCCTCTTCATCTGTATATACAACATCATCATCTATATCCCCTGTTCCAGTGTAGTGAGCGGGTGAAAACCCAGTTTAACAGACACTGTGTATAGACAGCATTACTTCTTTACATCTGCTAATATCTTTGCTGCAAAATGGGTCTGCCCACACACTGAGCTTGGACACTATATAAAGACATCCATACCTTTTATCAGTTTGCTGCTGCTTGTAATTCCACAGAGTTAACTTTGCAAGTCAGTGATCACCGTGAAGCTTCTACTGTTTCTCTACTGAAAGAGGGCTGTTTCTGATCATACTTCATTCCCTTGGATTAGTATTGTTCCATCAGCCAATACTTCTTGCATGCAACTAAATCTACAGAGAGCTAGCTGAAGACCATTTGAATTGTCAAGCGAGTTACACTGGCCTACCTCTACTTCTGTCCCCCCTTCCACTTAGGGAATATATATATTACCTTGCTAAAGTTATCAATGCTACATTCACCAAAGAACTCTTTATAAGAACAGGTACTTTACTAGTGCTATAGTTACTGTTTGTTGGAGTTGCATTTGTATATCTGCTCTTATGTCAGTGAGTAGTAGAGAGTGGTATGACACTAGCAGGAGTCATTCCTCTGCTCTTACTCTTGCCCCTGTGCCCCAGTTACATGTGCAGTATATGCACTTGCTACGTTTAGAGAAAAGTAACATACATTTAGTGCTGTTTGTGGATCGAAAGGTGACAGTTATTGTGCTAGCAATAATATTTTGTGTAGGTAATCCCGCCCTTGGGGGTACAGATTGCCATATTGTGATCCATTGTTATTGAAGTGTTTGCCTCTGCTCTTGGGGTTATTCTGAGGTTCTGAATCCCCTCATAGCAGCTTGAATGCACTATTGAACCATATCGCTCATAACCACAGTTATTGTTCTTTTACTGCATTCTTTGAGCATATATACTGTCATTTTGTTATAAATGTATCATTATATTTGTTACCTATCCACAGAAATACTATAGTAAAGACAATATCTGTGTCTTACCATAACATGTGTGGTTTCTCCTTGAAGTTTGCACTTACACTATTGCCAGGTGTGTCAGAGGGGATGAGACTGTTTTTGGGGTTTGAGAGGCAGAGTAACGGACTTTACATACTTAAGCGTCAGTAGCGCTATACTAGCACTATATATATATATATATATATATATATATATATATATATATATATATATATATATATTTTTTTTTTTCTAAATACATGTAAATAAACTTTGTCGGTCTGCATGCCTTTTCCCTCTCTTTGGGATTGCTCAGTTATTCTATTTGTGACACATGCAATATTGTTCATCATTTTCTGATTCCTTTTATGAGGCACAATAACAGATGCTGTTTAGGCTGTATCATTCAACACTTTTGTTCCTGGCTCAGATGTACAGAGAAATCACTTGCTACTTTCCTCACGTGTTACAGTAGCAATATAGTTCTCTGGCTATTCTGCTCTGAGCCCTCTGGCGGTGCTATCAATGGGATGACAGACAGAACAGGAGGAGTCAAAGCTCTACATCAGTGTCGTTATAGACAAGAAGGTATAAAACAGTCTGCTGCACAGCTACTGATATATTGATACTCAGTATTCTGTGGATTTAAAATGTACCATAGGCAAGCCATCTCCAGCTAGGTTGATTCCTTTGGATGATGGATCAAGAAGCAGAAAGCGAGACTGTGCAAGGACAAGATCGGGATTATAGCAAACATCATCAAACCTTGTGAAGATTCCTGAACAGCTGCAGGTAAAGAGGGAGAAAAGGGACTACTCTTATACTGTTGCATACTGTACTTTCCAATGAAAAGAGCATTTTCTAGGATATTAGGCACACATGACCTGTAAATCTTGCATATCCACCTTACATTATTTCTAGTTTACAAATGAATATTGTTATTATTAATAATAATATTTTATTCTCTTTCATAAAATCTATAAAGATATCATATTGTTTGGACTCATCATAATATTATTTTAAAAAATAATAGTGTCTGCGTACTGTGACAGCTAGACACATATTTATAGTCACTTCTTCGATATCATTTTTATTATGCATATATTAAATTACTTCTGCTGCACTTCAAGAAGATTTACAAAGACTTTCTAAAACACTGATTTAATTCAGTAATGTTTCATTTATATTATAATCTTGGTCTACAGGGATTTGTTTAGTTGTACCTTATGAAATGCTAACAATTAAGAACTATTGCCTGCAGAGTATATTTTATCAATGCAGGATGAGACATGCCAAAGGCAATAACGGCGATATTCCCACTGAAATATTTTCATTAGTTGCAAATGGTTATTTACTTAATCCCACATATCTGTACCATCTCTCTAGTTTAAAATGGAACAGGAAAGGGAGAGGAAGTCAGGTTCCCATACGTTTCATTATAATAAATAATAAATGTCAGATCTTGTTAAAGTTTGAAGGATAAGAATTTACAAACTGTAAAATTTGTATTTTATTAATTTGTTTATTTATGACAAATGTAACAGTCTGCCTATTTACTCTTTTTATAATGCCAATTCAAAGGTTCTTTATCTGTTTAAACGGTAAGAACCAACCAAATGGGTATATCAGTTCTTGGTTGAGTTTGGAGACTCATACCTCCTAATGGTTTTAGATATTGTACAGTAATTACCGTGGGGAGATCTATGTTGGATTTATAATATATTTTATATTATGAAGAATACAACAGGAGGAGCTGGCCGCATTCCAGGGTGAGCAGAAACACTCAAAACTCCAAATGAAGGTAGAACAGAGCAAAGGAATGTGGTAGAAGGCTTTCACAGATTGAGTTCTCAAAAGATATAAACATCATTGAAAACTCCACCTGTAATAGAGGTATCACTTTTGGGTGGATCAAGTCTCTTAAAAAGAGGTTCTTAACTCACGTTGCTCCTCTCTCACAATCAAATGAGTGTAACAAGGCAGTGCAAAGAGCAATAATGGTGTGCAGCAAAGGGATGTGGTAGAAGGCTGGTGGATGGCGTTCTCAAAAGATATAAACATCACCGAAAACTCTACCTGCAATAGAGGTATCACTTTTGGGTGGATCGAGTCTCTAAAAAAGAGGTCCTCAACTCATGTCAGCTTCTGTCTCACAATCAAATGAGTATAAAGCCCCATACACACACTACAATTTTCTGTAGACATTTGTCTTCAGATTTACCAAAACCATGTAGTGCAAGGACCTACCTGATTGCATGCAAATTGAAACTCTTAAGGTTTGACCTTATATTATATGGTTTTGGTAAATCTGAAGACAAATCTCTACAGAAAATTGAAAAGTGTGTATGGGGCTTAAAAAGGCAGTGCAAAGAGCAATAATGATGTGCAGCAAACCAAAAAGAACAAGTCCAATTTCTATTTACCGGTGTTAGGGCATTAAGAGATTAGTTCTGGTTGGTCACTATAGGTTACAGCAATTTGCACATTGTCTTTTCCCATTTAAGTATGAAAAGCAATCATGAGAAATGATGTAAACCTTTTTATTTCAAGCTTTGCATTAGGAACCTGCTGCCCACTTCATTCTTTTGTGAGGCTTTTATTTCAGCATGAGAAGTTGGATAGAAAAGTACCAGATATTTTCTGAAAAAAAGATACAGTAACAACAACATTAATAATAGCACACATGAAAATAATAATGATAATAATATCATATATTTAGAACTGTGTAAGTATTCTCTACAAAACAGCAGCTAGAGCAATTTCCTAAAATACATGAGATAACAAGAATGTGATCTTTAATTTGTAACCTGAGTGTAGCAACAAGTTCATTTAATTTTCAATTTCTCAGTTTAAAGTGAATCTATCGCAGGGGATTTTTTTAAAGTTAGGTAATCTGAACCATGATGGAGTGTATAGCTTTTCTTGATAGATTTTTATTTAAAAAAAGCAAAAAAAAAATAAAACAAAACAAAATCGTCAGCAGTCATCAATCTTATCATACATCATTTTCCATGTGCTAGAATGCTAATTTGTTCAATACAGTAACAGGTAACATAATGCAGTATGCAGCTTCCATTTATGTATTAAAAAAAAAAAAAAAAAAAGATCAAAACTAAATTGTCAGCTGTAATCACTTCATCATGTATATGTTTTAATCCTATTCAATGGTATTGGAATTAATATTATTATTTGATAGCTTAAACCATTGTAGTGAATGGCTAAAACAATATGAGGAATTATGTAGTTCTAGGAGTAACTTATAATGCTAAACAAGCATCTTAATATTTTATGCATTTCAACTGTTTTATTTTCTGTATCTATATTGATGACTCCATTCCACACTAAATGACCTGTAAAACGAAGCTTCTTTCACCCATTCAGTAGGGTGTATAAATACAGCCATATATGAATCAAAATTTGGTTGGTTCAGCAGAGACCGGGCGAATTTGGTCCATGTATGAGCAGGCTGATTGGGTACAACCAGCCTGTCTGATTTTTCTACATGCGATTACTGTCATCAGTGGCTATAGCCGCTAGTGGTAATCATTGTATTCTGACAGCCGGGAAGCTCCCCGCACCCTCCATCAGCAAAACACAATAGCGCTGTGGGAGCCATTCCCCCCATCAACACAATCAGAGTCAGAAATCAAGCTATTTTCTTTCCTTCCACCACGATTCATCTATGGTTTCCCTAAGTTTATGGAGGCACTGTCCATTGCAAAATATTAGAAAAAGCTGTCGCTCCACAGTCAGGTGTGGACAACCATGCTGAGGCATAAAACGTTTATGGGGGAGATTTGCTAAAGCAGGTGCACACAGAATAACTTCTAACTTCAGCTTATTCAATCGAAGTAGTTGTAAAGGCTGAAGGTTTTTTACCTTCATGCATTATGCATGAAGGTAAAAAAACCCTGTGTGCTGCTTCCACCACAGCCCCCCTTTATTCTTAACCACCTGCTTACTGGGCACTTAAACCTCCCTCCTGCCCAGATCAATTTTAGGCTTTAAGCGCTGTCGCATTTTGAATGAAAATTGCACGCTATTGCGACGTTGTACCCAAACAGTTTTTATCATTTTTTTCCCCACAAATATGGCTTTCTTTTGGTGGTATTTGATCACCTCTGCGGTTTTTATTTTTTGCGCTATAAACAAACAAAGTGTGACGATTTTGAAAAAAGAACAGTATTTTTTATTTTTTGCTATAATAAATATCCAAAAAAAAAATATATATAAAAAAACAATATATATATACTCATTGGGTTTGGCCGATATATATTCTTCTACATATTTTTGGTAACCAATGACATTTATACAGCAATCAGAAATTTAAATGTCCACTGATTACTGTATAAACGTCATTGGCAGGGAAGGGGTTAACCTGCAGGGGGCAGTGAAGGGGTTAACTGTGTTCCCTGTATGTGTTCTAACTGTGTGGGGGTGGGGCTGGCAGGGACATAACAAATCTAAATGATCCCAGTGTCAGGGATCAGTAGATCTGTCATGTGCCCTTCACAGAACGGAGAAGCGCCGTGTTTATATTGGCGGTTCCCCGTTCTGCAGCTCTAACAGGCGATCGCAGGTCACGAGCGGACATCGAGTCTGCCCGACCGACCCGCGGGCATACCCACGCAGTGTGCGTGCGCGCCGGGAGCGTGCACAAGGACGGACGTCCATGGATGTCCACCCGGCAATTGAGATCTTTCGGCTATAGCGCGGATCTTAAGGGGTTAACTGAGCCCCCAATGCTTACCTGAGCCCCCTCTCGATCCAGCAATCATGAGAGATTCAGCTGTCCCAGGACTCCCTCTCCTCATTGGCTGAAACAGCAGCGAGCGCCCATTGGCTCCCACTGCTGTCAATCACAGTGAGCCAATGAGGAGAGAGTGAGGGCGGGGCCGAGTCACAGCTCTATGTGTCCAATGGATGCATAGAGCAGCGGCTCAAGAGCGAGCATGCAGCGGTGCCCCCAGGGAAAGCGGCTCTCTCTGGGGGCACTGCCCGAGGGGGAAGGGCCAGGAGCACCGGCGAAGGACCCGGAAAGAAGAGGATCGGGGCTGCTCTGTGCAAAACCATTGCACAGAGCAGGTAAGTATGACATGTTTGTTATTTTTTTTTAAAAAACCCAAGCTTTAATATCACTTTAAGCTTTGACAATAAAACCTAGAAGTTGATTGGTTGCTATGCACAGCTGCACCACATTCTGTGTGTTCCAGTTTTAGTAAATCTCTCCCTATGTGTTTTTAAACATATTTTTTACTGCATATAATATAAGGCTAGGTTCACACTATATGCACGTGCTGGATTATGTGTAATTGCACACTTTCCCGCACCTGCATCAAAAACGCGCTATTGTTAGCAGACTCAGGGGATGCCAATAATTCTTAATGGCACCCCCACATCTGGAAATTGCAGCATGTTTTCCCGTGCTGGGAACTCCATAACATTATGTGGTTTCCCTGCCGCTGCAATTTGGAAAAGGCGCAGGGACCCTTTCTCTAATTTTCATAGGTACAGCAGCCCTTTCATATGAATAGTCTGCTGGGACAGCACAAATGCTGCCACCGGGAAGTCAGCATATGTGAACCTGGCTTAATTGTTTTACAAATAAACATATTACATTATGAAGGATTCCCAGAGTACAACTGGTTAACAGTATGAAGAGCAGAGCAGAACAGAAGTTCTCTCCTTTCAGGTGATGCTTGTCTTCCCTTGATGCCTTTGATGGAGCTTTGCAGAGGGAGGGGGGAGAGGAGTATGAGTCACTCTTCTGATTCATTCACTAGAGAGAGTACAGAAAAGGGCAACAAAACTAATATGGGGCGTGAGAGACTTTAGCTATTAGGAAATATTAGCTGAACTAAAGTTATTCTCCCTTAAGATGATGACGTGGGTATACAGGGAGTATAGAAAAGAATTACCCCCTTTCAAATAATCACATCTTGTTGCTTTGCAGCCTGAAATGAAGACACACACAGTGTTTGTTTTATATAGATATATTTACTAGTGCAACTTATAACATCCTATAACACCAACATGTCAGAAAAAAATAAATAAAAAATCTGAATCACTGAGTTGGAAAAAGGATCACCCCTCTTATATTAGTATTTTGTTGGACCAGATTTTGCTTTAATTACAGCTTTTAGTCTGTTGGGATATGTCTCTACTAACTTTGCAATATTTTCCACTCTTCTTTGTGAAACTGCTCAAGTTCAATTAAATTTGATGGTGACCGTTTGTGGACGGCAGTCTTCATGTTATTCCACAGATTTTCAATGGGGTTTAAAGTGGGAGTAAACTCCCATGTATGATACATATCTATAGGTAAGCCTATAATAAGGCTTACCTATAGGTACTGTAAATATCTCCTAAAGGTGCACCATTTAGGAGAAATTGTCCAAAATGTCTTGGTATGCTGACACCAGTTCCTCTCACTGGAATTAAGGGGCCAAGCCCAACCCCTGAAACACAACCCCACACCATAATACCCCCTCCACCAAATGCTTTGTACCAGTGCACAAACCAAGGTCCATAATGACATGGATGAGTGAGTTTGGGGTGAAGGAACATGACTGGCCTGCACAGATTCCTGACCTCGACCCAATAGAACACCTTTGAATTAGAGCAGAGATTACGAGCCAGGCCTTCTCATCCAACATCAGTGCCTGACCTCACAAATGCACTTCTGGAAGAATGGTCAAACATTCCCATAGACACGCTCCTAAACCTTGTGAACAGTCTTCCCAAAAGAGTTGAAGCTGCTATAGCTGCAAAGGGTGGACCAACTCAATATTGAACCCAACAGACTAAGACTGGCATGCCAATAAACATCATGTGCATGTAAAGGCAGGTGTCCCAATACTTTTGACAATATAGTGTACAACTGAGTCCCTTCACAAGACCCCAGAACACCACATCCCATCAATTTAATACTACACACATATCTGCTAAATGGGGGAATGTGTTACATCACAATCAATTATATAAAACCACATCTCTTGTATTTATATAAAACGATTTCTCCTTAAAAAAGCTTTTCAAAAAATGTTTTTTAAAAGGGAAAAAGAACAGTTGTTATATTCAGAGAGAAACTATTCCCCTATACACGTCATCAACCATCCAGCTATCGGTAGTATTTCTTTTATTTATAATATTTATATAAAAAGGCTTCTCCTTAAAAAGAGTTTCAAAGAAGACAAATGTTTTTTTAAAAGGGAGTTCTCTTCAAAGAGAAAATATTCCCCTATACATACCATCAACCATCCAGCTATTTGTAACTAACATTCTAGGATATACATCAAATGACTATCTATGACAGAATATACTCCACAGGGTTTTTAGATGGATGGTGGCTGTAGTTATAACTGAAACAGGTTTCACAAATTACCTCTGCTTCTTCAGATAGAAAAGGGAATAATGATCTCCAATTATACAGAATTATGTTAGAACCAAAGCTTATTATCGTTCATGCATCATCGATAGTGTTCATATCTCAGAAAAGACTTACACAAAGCATACAATATGGCACTAAACTTATGGGCATAACCAGATCCCCATGGGATTGCAGGAGATCTTATGGACCAGAACACACAAGAGTCATAGAAACCTGCCTCCTCATTTCTCTCCCTTTTTTTCTAATGTAGACATCTATGACATATTGAAAAATGTTGATTGGTATAATATATAACTATATAATATCACACCCTTTAGTCATACCTTTCTCATGTAGCCAGCAAAAAAACCCAAAAACAAGAAACAAAAGCCACCCTCCTGATCATAGAGAATGACTAGTATTCTTTTTCTATACTCTTGTCTACTCTTGCTCTGTTATGGAAGCATACCATAGCGGATTACGTTCCATCAAGAACATCCTTGGAAGGTTACAGAAAGCAAATATATACACCATAGTTGTCAATCATATTTAGTGGGTATCTATTCGTATTATGCACTAAATACAGGTATATACACTCATTCTCAAGAAAGTACTTTGCTACACCATCTTGGTAATTCCAAAAAACAGAAAAATTATGAACTACCATACAATTAAATTAAGCTTTTACCCTGTTCTTACCTGGAATTATGTGACTAAGTGCAGATCCCTAGGTCTAGAGATGTCATATGAAGTAAATTAGGCTGAGAAATAGAAACCCCAATATCTATAGATCATAAATTCTAAGTCATTAAGGCTGGGTTCACACTATTGATGCATGCGGTTCACAGCAGGGGTCCGGTGTGTCTCCATTCACCGTTTCAGGTATGCTTTCAGCCCAAATTTTGGGCTGAATTCGGACCTGAAACAGACCAACAGACGCACTGGATCCCTGTGCAAATTCGCACAGGAGCCACAGCGGAGTTGTGTAAAACGGCTCCATAGAGAGCCGGTCACAATCTCCTGCTATGCAAATTAGAGGTGGGGAAACCCGCATCCAATTCACATAGGTGTGAACCCAGCCTAAATGTACAAGCACCTACCCTAATGGTTGCAAAATACTCACTATGTATTCTGTCCAAAAGTACAGGGGTATCTTTCCATCAGAAATAGATAGTGAAGGGGCAAGCTGCCTGTGTTTTTATCCATAACCATGCCTCATTATATCGGTTAATTTCTGGTGTGTGAAGTAGGTGTGGGGAACAATACGGAAAATCGAGCACGAGCAGACACGAATGTGCGATATAGAGGGGTTAGGGTTGTGTGAATGTGAACACAAAACAAACATATATTGTAGGTTCCTCAAATTTGACTGAAAACATACACTTTTAGGCCATCCCAAAAGACACAAGGGGGTTGATTTAGTAAAGGCAAATAGACTGTGTGATTTGTGCAGTTGCACTCTGTAAGGGCATTTGCTCCATAGCTTAATAAATGAGGGGAAACTCTGCTGACTTCCATCAGCCAATCATGTGCAAGCAAAAATACTTTTTTTTAAATTTTCCTTGCATATGATTGAGTATTCTTTGCAAAGTGAAGCGTCACCTTGTTTACTAAGCTCTGGAGCAAATGCCCTTGAAACGTACAATTGCTCTTGCAAAGTGCATAGTCTATTTGCCTGTAATAAATAAACACCAAGGGGATGTTTTGTGCCTGGAGAAAAGGGTCCTTTACTGTTAAAGCTGTGAAAATGAGGAATAGTTTTCCCCCAGGAGCTAGTTCCAGCCAACCGAGTAGATTGCTTTTAAAAAGGGCTGGGCATGTTTATAAATGCCCAAAAAATAACTATTAAAATTTATAAGAAATAACATTGCAGGATATTGATCCAGGGTGTATCTGCCTCTGGGGATAAGGAAGTCATTTTTTGCCTATTATACCAAAGTAGACTTTGCTTTATAAGATTTTTTTCACCTACCTCTGAATAACCAGGAGGGCAAAGAGCCATTGCAAAACAAGTTAAAGAAGAACTAAGGTAAAAATGAAGAAATCAATACGTTATTTACCCATACAGTCTGTTAAACATCTCACTGGTTGTTTTTCAAAAAGCAGTAAAGATTTTGAGATATCTACCTTGTCCCCTGCTCTTATGTTCACTTCCTTTAATGAGGAGACAACTTTACTTCCTGTTTTTCTAATTGCCTCAGGTTTGCCTGTTGTCTCCTTTTGCGTGCCGTCTCTCTGAACAAATGTCCTGACATCACTGGGGGAGGTGCTCCTGTAGTCCATGGAAAGTCAGACATTTCATTCTACACAGAAGTCCAGATGAGGTTCTGCCCACGATCGGCCTGTGAAGCCCCGTCCACTCCCACCTATATCCCGCTTTTGCCCGCCCACTGCTCTGTCTATACATCCTGCTCCTAGGTTGTCTTTTCTTCTGTTAGTTTACCAATTACGAGAGGAGAACAGGCAGAGAGAAGCACACAAATTAATAGAAAAATGTGTGTGAAAACTAACCTGTACTGACTTGTAGTGTTTTACACCCAGCTATTGATTGGCAGATGGGTGTGTGTTATGTAAAATAGCCTGAGCATGGTAGAAGGCAGGAGGACTCTGGGAAATGTAGTTTCTTATGGGAGATAGAGAAGCTAGTTCACTGAAAGGAAATGACTTTCTAGCTCTGCAGAACTCCTCCCACCATCACTAGTATGTGTACAGCAAACAAGGAATGAATAGGGGATTAGAGACCACAATTGCAGCTATATGGTAGGAAAATAATCATTTCAGTTATTATGCTTATTACCATGTGTAACTTTCAGGTATTTATATGAGGATTTACTAAAATGTGTATGCTGATTTTAGTTGTACTTTAAAAGTAACCCAAAGTTCCATCTGCTGGCTGAAAAGAAGAATATAATATATTAACATACAATATTTCATATTTATATGACTTAAACATTCTCACTTTAAATTTTTTCAGTGTTCTGTCTGAGTAGTAGTACAATATGTGTAGTACAATGAAGTACTTTGTACTATGTGCCTTGTAAACCGAGGTCAGATACTGGGCCCTCCCCCCCACATGACTAACCAACAATATAGCTGGCAAGAAAACTGATGCTTGATAGCCGCTGCTTGTCTCAACTCCAAGCATTTGTCCAAGACAAGTAGCAGTGAGAGGAATTCAGCAGGATGGGAGTCCGACAATCTGGACTTGCTAGTTACAGCTTGATTTGCTTTTGATAACGTTGCATGCTGAGGACGAAACGCGCCAAGCTACACTTCCGTGCACGCAGAGTGGAACACATACTGGAGACGGTACGCAGCTTTCACTAGCTAAAACAAGGGACAAATTTAAGGCTCTGCAGGGACGTCTTACCGGTCATATAGCCCCATTCATGGGGGCGTTTTAACAGTTTTTATACAAGTGTTTTTTTCATACAAGTGTTTTTATACTTTTTCAATGTTTACCCATATGGAATAAAAAACAGTGGTAAACGCTATTACCCTATGAAGAGTTTTTCTTCCCTCATATACCTGGTATAATTCCTATTGGTGGAGCCTGCATCTGGAGACAATCCCCATTTTAAAGGAGTCAGTGGAGGCCACGTTAGTGGGAGAGGTCCCCCCAAAGAGACCTACAAGCCTTTTTGACTCGTTTTGCCATATGATAAGTGAGTCCAACAATTTTGGTGAGTGAGATATACTCACAGAATGGATTCACTGAAGTCACCTATCAAATGAGCACAGATGCACAAAGCACTTTATTTGATTATAAGAGACTTTATATTTAAGTTTGCACCATGTTCACTTTTTTGCACTATTAACACTTTGTATGCTATTTGTATAGCTTTCTAGCACTAGTAGCACTTTGCATATTAATTTGGTATATTTTTGGATTTTTTTGCACATTATCAGGTTTCTTTTATCAACAATATAATTGGCAAGGAAACTGATGCTTGGTAGCCGCTGCTTGATTCAGCTCCAAGCATTTGTCCAAGACAAGTAGCAGTGAGAGGAATGCAGCAGGATGGGAGTCCGACAATCTGAACTTGCTAGCTACAGCTTCTTGCTAGTTGTACTGTCAGAAAGAGGGAACCCTGACTGACCTCATAGCCCACTTGCTAAGAACATAAGAATCTGAGACATAAAAAAAAAAAGAAGTAGCACTACCTGCACAGATTTTTGCACGTTCTCCCTGTGCCTGCGTGGGTTTCCTCCGGGTACTCCGGGTTCTTCCCACAATAAATACAAAGACATGCTGGTAAGTTAATTGGCTCCTGTCTGGGGACCTCAGATTGTAAACTCCTTGAGGGCAGGGACTAGTGTGAATTGAATGTATAATATATATGTAAAGGGTTTGTGTAAAAATTGATGGCGCTATATATCTGTAACACATATAATAAATAAATAAGTGGAGATTTTCTTTAAAGTGGATATGTGTTGTTCCCATGCAAGGCAAAGTACTAGGTTAACTGTAATTCCCCCTACTCAGAAGCACAATCTCATTCTTTCTTTGCTCACCCACCATTCTGTTCAGCTGTCAGAAGCAGGAGAAGCCACCCTGTGTAAGCTACAAAGTGCTCAATCAATTACTCATGCATATCTGTGGACTTTCCCCATGTGACAATGCTGGCGGTTTGTCATTAGCCCAGCCTTGTCACATGCTCCTCTCTACCTAGGAGCATCATTTATATTCTTCACTCTTAGTAGTCAAATAGAATGTCGGGGCAGTGAAGGAAAGATGAATACATGTAGCTATGTTGCTGGGGAGGAGAACATTAAAGTGGATGTAAACCCTCCATATACCCAGTGAATTGAACAGCCTCAGATGATACACAGAGATGAAACACATCTCCCTACATAAGTTTTACATGTATATCTTCTGTCTTCAGCTTTCTTTATTCTTTAGAAAGTGCTCTTCCTGTTAGAGATTTTCTCTTCCTGTTTAGCACTGGAAGTGTATTATTGGCATACAGCCAAGACAGCTGATTGGAGGAAAGGCACACACCCCCACTTCACATAGGCAATGACTTGCAGAGCTGTGCTGTGCAAATCTATTTATAGCAACCTCCCTCAATATAAATTTCAGGCTGGTTTTATCACAGTTGACAGAGAACTTGTCAGAAGTTATCATGCTGATAACAGAAGAACGGAGCAGGATAAAGCCACGGGACTAAGGGCTTTGAAGAGAGATAAGAAAACACTGCAGATATATGTGCCCAGCTCAAATTTCATGAATCAGGTTTACATCCCCTTTAAACCAAACCCATTGCTTTGCCCTACACAGGTAAGGCAAATATTTGCTTAAAAGAATGCAATAAAAATAAAAGCATACCACAATAAATATAAAACAGAAAAAATATACAAAACCACTAAACACTGCCTTTAAACTGAAGGTATTCTTTTTATTACAATTAACTCATTTGATATGATCTAGTCATGTCACAAAAAATTCCCTAATTCCTATTAAAACAAAAACCTGTTAGAAATAATAATTTAAAAGGCATTAACACTTTTACATAATGGTGTTCCCTTTTTAGGCTCTGTAAAATAGACTATCTATCTTTGTATAAGTACAGTATGCCATAGTGTTGTTATGGTAAGTGATGTGCTTTTCCAAAGAGCTGGGATTTATACATGTATTACAGCCCATATACTCTACACTCTACTATAGTGCAGGGAGAGATAAATTATTGCTGATTGCACTAGGCTACTGCAAATTTCACACTACTCTGTCTTATTAAATAAACCCATTAAAGTCAGCGTTTTCTTTTTATAATTTCTTCTTTACTATTTATGTTCCTCCATGACAAGCCAAGCTGGCTTTGTATATTGGTGATAGCCATTTTTGGCAGTCCATCTAGGTTGCATACTGTATTAAATGTAACTGCTTAGATTAAGATTTCCCAGAGGATTACCAGTGTGGATAAAACCAGAAGAGGTTATTTAGTTTATTTAAAATATATAACGTTTGGGTCAATATCCCAAATCTGTGTCAGAATCAATTTGTTTCAGAGAACATCGATTGGTAAATAATGTAAGAAAATTAGTTTTTTTTTTTTTTACATCAATATTATAAAGTAGAAGCAATGAATTCCAAGTTCTTTCAATGAATATCTAGCCAGAGCATGAGATATATTGGCAGTGACAATTATGGTAAGGCTTAGGGCAATCAACTGTTAATATAACTCTTGAAGGGATACTAGTAGCAAGGGAATGATAGAGGAGTGGATTCAATAGATTGAGTGGCAGCAGTGAGAGGTTTGATGTACATTGATAGCTATGAAGACAAAATAGCAGCTCAGCTGGTGGTGAAAAATATGAATGAAATGCAGTGTTTAGATTATGAACCATGAGAGTAATAGAAATTGGTTTTACAATGCTTGTCAAGGATGTAGATGGTGATGATTTTCAGTTAGGAATATAGATGTTTTCATGGCATGTATAAATTACATGTCTTATTAAAGTCTATGTTACACTAAATATTTTTTCTATGTGTGTTCACATATGTGTATTTTATAAATCATAGTCTATCATTTTCATGTACTTCTCCTATCTAAAGTCCCTGGTTGATTCTGCCAATCACCTGTTTTCCTTGTTCTAAAGTGACCACACAAAGCAGAGAAGCTAATCTGGGTTAGCGTGGTCAGTTTTCATCCTTTGGCTGGCCATTCAGAGGTACAGGACACTGTGCAGATGTGAGGCATGTCTGTATTGTGTAGTTTGCTCATCCAGCACGACCCCCTGACCAATTGCAGCCTGCTCCTGGCACACACCCCCTCCCAATTACAGCTTGCCCCTGGCAAAACCCCCCTCCCAATTACAGACTGCCTCTGGCACACACCCCCTTCCAATTACAGCCTGCCTCTGGCACACACTCCCTCCCAATTACAGCTTACCTCTGGCACACACCCCTCCCAATTACAGCCTGCCTCTGGTGCACACACTCCCTCCTAATTACAGCTTGCCTCTGACACACACTCCTCCCTCACACACGTGGTCTCCGTCCGACATTAACCCT